>LPNL01000004.1:924921-1055912 GCA_001749795.1 Hanseniaspora opuntiae
TCYCMAAAAAAAAAAAAAAAATCAGACCATATGGGGGGAAAAGTAAAAAAGAACAAAAGAAAAAAAAAGAGTTTATAATAAATAACGTGTGCTATCGGATGTAGAGRCACAATGGCTRTGCGCACACTCTAGAAGACACCCTCGCCATACAGACCCAACACATTCATACAGAACACAGGCAAGGTGGCAGTCAACAACACCAACAGGTGTCTTGGCAGGTTGATGTCTGTTTTCATTGGACACTCCTTCTTGGCCACTGGACACTCGCCCTCCTTCTTCGTCACAGGGCAGGTCTTGTATGGACACTTGCTGAACATCAAGCTGTACAARCCTGTCAATGGACCCACCAAGAATCCATACAGGGTGTAAGGYTGCTTGAATCTCAATGGCACCTTGAAGTAGCCAACACCTAGGAAGACAGTGGACAATCCTAATAGAACCAAGCCAACCTTGGACAGTTTACAGATGATTTTGTTCTTTAGCTCTGAGTTTTCACAGGCAGTGATGTTCTTGGAGATTAAATAAGATGAAGTTAATAGCCCAGTGTACAAWCCYAATGATGAGACACCGACTGTTTTGATAATACCAACACAAACAGACATTTTTTCTTTTAGTATAATAAATARTGATTTTGGTTATAYWAGGTATTCTTWTACTCTAAYATGATGTATAATTTCRWAGATGTATGTGTTATTTATATAGTTTTACRATATTCTGGAAAAAAATTAGTTTATAACATTTTTTTTTTTCCYGAATTTGCTGCGTATGGGTRAGTTTTYCTTWCAAACGGGKGAAAAAAGTCACGACATGTTCACAGTAGARAAACTYAATSCCCGATATAATATCTACAAAATCWAACCAAGAATATACAWAACTCCCTCAGTATGTCAAACATATCCGATGACTACAACTCAGATGATGATCTAGACTACAATCCTAACTTGAATCTCAACAACGACTCAGACCTGGATGAAGAAGACCTCTACGATTTGAACAAGAACATCTCCTCATCTATCAAAACCAGACGAACAGCCAAGGATGATGAAAATGATYTGTTTCTAAAGCAACAACTAAGCAAGTTTGGYAACATTCTAATACAGGACTCCARCTCAKCAAACACCATCGATGTTGATAACATCTTCAACAAGTTGAACAATCTAACGCACTCGGTTTACAGCCAAAATGATGACAACTCACACATAGACATACTGAATGCTCAAGAYGACATCAATMTSAACAACATAAAGGTCACAAACAATACAAATCACAAGGTGATAGAGATGGTCAAGATCAGAAGAAAATATAAATTTGCGGGTAAAAATCATGATGAGGAAATAGAAGTGCCCAAGGACAGTGCCATGGCAAAGGAGTACTTCAACAGTTTGAAGTTTGATGATGTTMATGAAAATGCYAAGGAYRACACCACCGAAAAGGTTGTCAAGAARAAGGATAATCTGATACGTCCTCTCAAAAGAAAGTCTATTTTACAAGATATMATCAATGGGAAGARCWCMCAATWYAAGAAYCTYTCRACTTTGGAGAAATCAAAGATGGACTGGGCAAATTATGTTGACAAGTCCAAGATCAGMCATGAAGAGTTGAAAGAAGGCTGGGCTGGCAATAAAGGTGGTTTCCTAGAAAGACAAAAGTTYTTGGAAAGCAGAAATTCTGTRAGGTAGCTTATATATTAGTAAGTCTTTTATTTTTATTTTGGTAAATTATTGATAATATTCTATTAAGGATGTAAAATRTATAAGCTAAGCAACTACATATGAGGTACTTTCAAAGATGCAAAGATCATGTTGATAACTGAGCATACACCCTCTCCCAAAATCAGTCCACTGGAAACAATAATCAGCTTTGTTCTGCTGGATCCCTCTCTGTTATAATACCAAAAGGCAAACATTCCGCCAAGGAATCTTTGGATGGTGAATGCAGGTAAGATGATCATGGAAATTCCAACGGCAACTCCACTTGGAAGCACATCAATGAGCCACTGATGTTTTCTGCCCTTGCCAAACTCAAYCATCAAATTCTTCAAMAGRGAWATAASSGAAAAGACAACACCAACAACAATGCAACAGGAAACACARCCYTCTGGTAACCCACCACCATAGAACAATCTCGCAGAGTTGATCCAGACCAGTGCGGTGGGTATTCTGAACTCCATGGAGGGTATTTCGTAWACYTTGTCRTACAGCAAGTACAAGGCTGCTGCAACGGGGATGGAGTATGTTGTTCCTATGAGCATCCCTATGAACTGTGACTTTGGCGAGGCCCCAAGCAGATGGCCTGTTTTGAGATCCTGCATCAAATCACCAGCCTGCTCGGAGCCTGCTTCGGAAATGGCACCAGCCACCAGATTGATGAGAATGGCTCCCGGAGTGGATTTTTTCGTGATCAAGGAAAAGATCAGCTGAGACAACTTCCCCAGTCCAGACACAGGGTTCAGGTCAGTTTCCCCCAAGGCTCGCACAGCAAGGATGGATAGAAACATTGAYAGKATCAAGGCCAGGAGTAAGGAGCTTATGGGAATGATGTGGATCCCAAAGACATACACCATGCCCAGAATACACAACAAAAATGAGAATGCTATTCCGGTGATGGTTAYGGTCTTGGATACCAACAGGYTCTCATCAATGATGTCATCGTTGATGTGTTCATTGCTCACATAGATKATTGTGTGTCCGTTTTCCTTGACTTTGAGAATTCTGGTTTCTGCAGCTTCATCATCAACAGCAACCTCACTGATGTTATCTGATGACCCGTAATTGGAGTTGTTTGTAGGTGATGGTGRTCTCCCCTTGTTCAGCAATGAGCTGTTYAAGTTMGTGCTCATTATTATGTTTCTATCAGATATGTTACCTACGGGCATTGGCAATGGCATCTCAGGAAAGTCGTCTCTGGACTTGGTGCCAAAAAAGCTMGGTCTGAATGATTTCTTTTTGTTGAACTTRAAATTTGAATTRTTGAACCCAATCATGTTTTTTCTTTGTAGGTAAAATTTAACCATTGCCTTCATTGATACCACAAACAACCCGATCAGTGAGTCCACCAGCATGATTGTTAATGAGGGCCACAGGACCCACCCACTTATGCCGCCTTGCCAGTTGTTTGGATCTACATCGATATCGACGTATTTCTTGTAGTATGCTATGTAGGATAAGAACCCCCATCCAAGYATGGCTCCAAGAAGCATGTATGATGTTGTTTTRTGGCCCATTATTATACCCTGGCCAAAATAAGCAGGAGATGGCTGGAAGTTCCACATGTAATGCGCAGATAGGTACTTGCCAAAWACAGGAATGGCCTTGACCTGAGGCACAAAGTATGAAAATATTGTGTACAAAGCAGATATYAGGAAAGTTACCAACAATATGGTGATGTTCTGCTTGTAGAGGTAGTCTGAATTGTCTGTCTTGCTGTTCTCCTTTTGCAAGGGAGCTTCAGTGGGRGTRTTGTTATCTATCTTCAATTTCATTTGGTTCAGTTCGTGTTGGCTAATTTCCTGAATAATAGGAGTGTTTCCGTTCAAGACAGAAATCAACACAGCTGTACTTTGTCCTGAGGGGAATGGTAACTTTTCCTTGATGACAACCTGTGTTCTTAGGGGAACAGCAAAGAACACACCAAAAAAGGCCAGTCCTGTGCCCCAGTAAAGTAACTGTTTATAACTCAAAACAGACAGATCAAGCCCACCGGCTTCCTCAATGGTCAAGAACTTCTGGATCGCAGGAACAATCCCCACAAAGCCCAGTGAAAGAGCAGATGTCCCCACAGCAACAGCTATGCTCTGACAGTAAACATTCTCAACATCAGTGAAGTTGYTGCCATTAGGGAAGARCACCGGATATAAGCTCTTGAAAATGGCACATGACAACAAGGATGAGGGCAGTGTCATCATGGTGATCCATCCGGACTGCAAACCAAATTGCATGTTTGAGATCAAAACCAGGGTTCCTATGAGCAATGAAATGACTGTGGCTCGAAGAGTTACTTGAGGAAGATATGCCTTTTTGGTGAATTCGCTGATGTCATTGTGGTCGCTGTTAACCGATGGCATTGGTTGTTGAGAATAAACAACTTCTTCAGAGTTATTGATGGGATTGATCAATGGCTCTGTTACTGAAGATGTCATATTTCTAATTTTCGTTAGGTTATTGTAGTTGTGTTGGTTCAGCTATGATGTAAATATTGTCATGAAGAAAAGATTATTAAAAAAATTAATGCTCTCATTATGTAATTTATATATGTAAAATTTAAGCTGRAATATTTCCTTCCTTTTTTTTTTTCTAATGAGAAATTCAATTAACTTTTTTTTCAAAAATRAAGGTCCAAATCAAGCGTTAATCTCGGCGATAACCAAATTTTTAAATCCCTTTTAATGAAATAAAAATAAAGATAATAAAAAATCTATATACTGAAGTGAAGTTTTTTATATTTGTATGTAACAGTTGTCTATGCTGTTCCAGCTTTCAATATATAGTTCATTATATCACTTAGTGTTATCAATCCCTTGATGTATCCATTTGTGTCTATCACRTARAATCTGTGTACTCTGTTTGTTCTTATACAATCAAGAATGTTRAAGAGAGTCTCGTCTTCCTGGCACGTGTAAACACCTTCAAAATCATTTTCATTTCTCTTTAGCAGGGCCTCRCCAACAGTCAATGTCAAGTCGTTGTAAAGCCCATTCTTAACCAGTCCAATAACATCAACAGCTTCGTAGCAGTTTAWTAGCTTGTAGTCATTTTCATTCACTTGTTCAACAATAGGGATGGATGAGACACCTGTTTTAGACAGAGTATCAATGACATCAATAACAGGAGTGGTGATGTTGCAAAACTTGATTGTACTGAAGCTCTTGATTATGTCCAGAGTATGGATTTTTTTCTTCAAAAAACGAATCTCCCTGCAGTTCARAGTCAAGAACTTCAAGATTCTGTATTGTGTCAACACAGAAATAACAATGTGTTTGCCAGTGTCCTCATCAAAGTCAATCAATGATATTCTTCTGGAGTTTGATTTGCTCATTTCCAARCATGCCTGGWACAAAGTTTGGAAAGGGTGGATGTTGACGTCGTCTARCTTGTATGGGAAGTTCTTGTCWGATTCCAGCTTGTACAAATCCTTCAAGGTCAAGTACTCTATAATGTTTTCATTTTCGTTTTTGTTGTGTCTGATTTGGTATTGGATACAGTTGATGAAGTCRGTAAGTGTTAGCAGCCCKGCAAACTTACCGTTTTCAGCATCCCATAATGGTGCAGAGACTATGTTGTTGTTGTTCAATATGGTCAGCGCCTTCTTCAAAGTRAGCTTTGTATCCAARACKATCAACTTGTAYGAAACAGCYARAACATCATAAGAGGTTCTRGCCTTYAAAAAGTTACATATGGATTGTAGAGATARTTTYTGTTCAAGATCARTGTTTTCTAAAYTGTTTAMTGACATTTTTKCRAGTTRTAWRTATTAAYTAGYKGGTGTGTKWTATATGATGRTATKATGKTSAACTTGTATYTTGCYTGGGGTGTTGAYTTYWRTAGTAATGAGTASATRMTAGTTAATAATAGATTAAACAAYAATGAATAAAGCTATCAGTCATARACAGAAATAGTGGGGGAATGCCAGAATAGAAAAAAAAAAAATTACCTCCGCTGTCACATTCTTTTGAGARATGWAAAAAAAAAATAAAGGGGGAGAGTGTGTAAACCAMAGWGATTTTYGTGAATCTGTTTATCTATACTTTTGCYWATYWGGAAAMGAYGTKTGTGTGRASTASTTATMATCTGTTGWCTTAAYYACCATCATCTGTCATATCTYTGAMAAAGRAATRTACAWCWTYSTAAGAWRTRWCWGAACATTTCCTCYGARGAAACAATGAGGTTTCTTGCAGGATCCCATTTTCATYMCCGAAAGTGGAAATACKCTCYGGGAATYAACCATGTCACACACGTAACYATRTTTTACAGTGGTGGGAAATTTGYAATGTTYAGCCAATTTTTTYWWWAAAAAACTAATGGGGAGCACACATCATKCATTCATATMTAATGTTTTTTAAATATAAYTCAACCTAAATCCAAWACCCATAAATCATAACACATRAGCTTAGWRTTTTCTTCAGATSCWTCMTYGCGTTCATAGTATTCAACYCCACTGGGKAATRTYTTGAAYTSTCCCTTCAACGAGRCATTTTGCCTASTRTTGTGWGGRTCKCCWTCTTCTGCTTTTGWWGTRKACTTCTTTTGTTGATTGAACTTCATGTATGTTTGGAAACTTATGTCACCGTTGTAGTTGGACATCATTGTTCCAGTCAGTGCAGTGTTGATATCCTTCATGATATAGTATCCGTATAGATTGTCCTTTATGGACTTGTAGTCATTCAGCTTCTCTACATAAACATCCTTGTCCAAATAGCATCTTATTTGGTGGTTCATTGATGAGAACGAATCATCTCTTTTGATCAGTATCAGGTCATAATTTGTTCTGTACTTTGGATAGCATATGATCTTTTTGAAGAACTCAATGTTGATTTCATGTTCATTGATTATGGGGATGTAATCAAACATCACAACCTTGGAATCCATAGCTGATTGTGGCTCGGCTTTACCCTTGTTGTCAATTTTGGCTAGCATGTTTTTTTTGTATTGTTTCAAAATTGCCAGTTTTTGATCAGGCTTCAGTCTCATTCTTCTTTTAAGTTCCGGTAATATCGATTCAGACGAATCTTTCACAGTGTATAAAATCTGAGATTTCTTAATGCTACAAAYGTTYTCRTTGTTTATTGAATTGTTTCTGCTTTCACTGTCCTCATGTTCAGCATAATTCCCRTGTGGCTTCATTTCTATTTTCTTATAGATATCCAATCCAAAATATTCTTTGACTGATTCAGTTTTKGGGAAACAYTTGGCTTCATCAATTCTAGGATCAATTACAATTTTACTCTTGTCWATRGGYAACTTRAAGTTAAAGTTTTTGGAYTCAATWTTGGTTTTTTCTAAATATAGGAACTTYAAWGTRTCYAGGTTGTTKATAAYAATGGARTCATTTTCCTTCAARTTATCCARGTCTATATCYTTTCTCAATCTTTGRGTTATTTCRGTGATTTCCCTATCACCACCATTCATGTAGGAAATGGAATCAAGATTGATGTCCTGTGAGTACCAATAGTCCAAGTTGAAGTTCTTTCTCAAATAGTGCAAGATGTAATCATTCAAAGATTCATATAAAGTGGCATTTATGGATAAATCAAGAGTTATGGGTCTTCCTTGTCTGTTCTTCAACAGGGATCTTTTGACCTTTTCTATGATGTYTATATCTTTCTTTTTTTGTTGGTTATTGATTTCATATTCGATGCATGGCTCATTACCCTTAAGAATGTTCTTTTTCTGCTTGGCTTTTTTGCTAACTTTGTTAACTTTGTTTTCCTGTTTTATTTGTGGTGTGTATGTCATTGGTTTGCTTTGTGGCATGTTGGGGTTCATCATGTTGGGAACAGCATTGTAATACTGTTGAGGGTTCATGAACATATAATTTGGATTCATCATGTTAGGGTTCATGTAGTATTGTGGAACCATCATCATGTTGTTGTAGTTCAAGAGCTGTTGGTTTGGAGGCATGATCATGGAGTTCATTGGTGGCAAGTTTTGGTACATTGGTTGTTGCATGACCACTGGTGGTTGCATTTGATACCTGTTGTCCTTCGGGAAATGATTACCACTCAGCACATTGGGATTGTTCATACTGTTCATGTTRTTCATGTTACTCAATGGAGGCATTTGTACAGGATTTTGATTTGATACATTCAATAAATGAGAGTTTTGTAAAGAGTGTTGTTTACCGTTCAAATTCTCATGTTCAGTAAGATCAATTTCGGTTCTGTTAGAATCGGAATGATTATCATTTTGACTTATGTTAGCTTGAAGTTTTAACTCCTGTATAGAGGGTAATTTGAATCCCATCAACTATATGATAAATTACTTTTCTTTTGATTATTTGTTGTATATATTAAACGAACAAAAAAAAAGAAAGTTTATAGACTCTAAAAAGTTTCAAGGGTAAGCTATTTTTTAMTATTATATTYAACTTCTTTGGTTAAATTTAACTTCTACTTTTTTTTTTAAGAAAAAAAAAAAGATTTAAAATGAAGACGCGAGCTACGTATATATGTTTTTCTAAAAAAATAATTTATATATTATTATATAAATTAATAACAAATTAGAATATAAAGTAAGCTAAATGTTAGTATTCTKATTAATAAACAAAACAAAAAAGAAGGTAAATTCAAAAAGGTTGTTTTATTTACATATTACTAGGCAGAAAAAAAAWTTTTTTTTCTTTTGTTTTGTTTTTCGWTATATGAAAAAAAAATTAAAGTTTTGCTTAATTTCTTTTTTGAAAAAAAAAAAAGAATCATTAAACAAGAGTCYTTATATATTTTTAACAAATAAATACGTTTTTTAGAGAAAGAATTATTGATCATGAAAAATAGCTGCTAGTATTTTAGTGCTTTTCAAAAAAAAAAATGAAAAAAAAAAGAGGGTTCACTTACAATTTAAATGGCAAGAGAAAATGAAATGAAATAACTGTGTAAGGAGTGTATTGTTGAAATCACCGTGGTAAACAAAAATGATAAATCACCTAAATCTTATGGCTGCTGAACAATTTCCATATTTGTCCTTTTAAAAAATCAAATAAAGTAATTAAAACAAAAGATWATGTGCAACTATTATACCATAATACAAGTAATGTACCAATTCAACTTAGTTACGAGTCGTATTTAGGCCACCAAGAAAGTGAAAATAAAACAAGAGATCAGGCATGTTTTTTTCTTTTTGAAAAAATAACTCTAAAGGCTAGCCGTAAAATAAATATGTGCCTTAGCCGACAATAATACAAGAGACAATTATGATAGGAATGTATTTCAAATGTGATMTTGTTAGTTTTGAAAAAGATTTGTGTCGTATTTCTTTAGGACCCCCAAAAAAAAGCAAAAATTGAATAAACAATTAATTTCAACTATGAAACACACTGTATCTCAWTTCAATTCATAAATAAATTTATGGCTTATTTTTTTTTTTTCATCTTAACAAGAAAAAATGCACACGTAAAATAGTTACATACATTATCTGTTATTGTGTATTCCTTCAATCACTATTGAATATTCAAAATRCTCCTATTATTTAGGTTTGATTCTTTTTATTGTTTTTTTATCCCTTGACCAAGGACATTACATCATCTTTGTTGCTATTTTTGTAAAGAAAAGGTWAGAAAAAAAGAAGTAACACCTCAAAAATATAACAATATTGCAATTTATGATCTGATTTTTTTCTTAAGAATTTAATAATAATGTGTTTATGAGTTATTATTAAAAAAAAACAAGAAACAATTACCAAGAAGAAAGGGCAAAGTATTAACATGTAGAGCAATTTGTAATAGTTGGAATACAATAGAAAGGTTCAAAGCCTGAGATTTGTTTAAAATTTTTGAAAAAAAAAAATACTACAAGATTTTACTGTATTTTTGAAAATAAGAGGAAATACGTATTGAAAAACCCTCTTTTCTCCTCCAAATAGGATTTAAATGTAATAAGAATCGAATGTTTATATTTGAGGTTTACTTGTATCTCGGTAATAATGTTATAGTAGGTTCAAGACTAGTTTTTGTATTGAAGAATTAATTAGAAAAGCTGCTGATTATGGTAAAATTAATGGTTTTTATAGAAAGAGTTGAGTCATCATAAATGTTTATTTTCTTGAAAAAAAAATAAAAAATAAAATTCAGCACTTAATSATAATTACGAGATATTTATGACAAACCTGTTAACACTAATTTAGGTGTAGTATTGGATTACTGGAATATAGCAATCATATAAAACAGCAATAACCTTTATTACAATCCTTCATTCCCATGAGTTGTACATCTTCAAGAATACCATTTACAATAAATTCTGTACAAAACATAATTTTTTTACTTCTTTCTTAGGGGAGGGTTCTTATGTGGTTCGCTAATGGAGCAAATAAGCGGGGTTTACCGACTTTTTTATTTTCGCTAAAAAAGAATTATTTAGATGTGTGATGGAACATGGATTTGTAAAAGCATAAGTTCATTTATTTCCCTATTGGGAAGATAAATTCTTGTTTTTGTTTCAAAAAATAACTAAATTACCAATGTTCGGATATAACAGCTAAGAGATCTTGTGACTTGCGTTGCCATTTAAACTTAGAATCGCTAATTTCCTAAGTAGGAAAYCAGACCCGATTAATTTTYCTTTRAATTTAAAAAGGATATGCTTCTTTTTTTTTTGTCTGAATAACGGTAAAATCCTCCTTTGCTCTTTTTCAAAAATTTAGTGCTTATTCGAATGTATGGTATTTCTCCCTTCCTTTCTTTTTTTTTCCGTTCACAGCCGCACATTTCCTAATTCGTCAAAGTTGGGAATGTGGCAATCATCTCGTTTCTTTTTTTTTGTCCACACTGAAGTTCACACCTCATATATAAAGAAAACCCTTTCTTGCATTTTTTTTTTTCTTCAAACTTATACAGAACATTCTTTCACATTAATCTTCTTAATTAAAGAAAAAGAGTTATCAAAACCATCTTTTTGAGTTATATTTTTATAGCTTAGATCAAATGTAGTATCTGTTCTTTCTAGCGTCATAGCTAGAACTTTAACCTCACATTATAAATGTCTATATGTTTTTTAATTAATTTGTATAGTTGCATTTATAATGATTAATATATTTCTTTTCTYTACTTCTTTTTTGTTATTATATTTTAATGAAAAATACTGAGAAAAGGAAAAATTTTTGGATGTTCTATTGCTGTTGATTCATAGACATAATGGGATGTTATTTGAAATGGTTTATCAGGGATTTCTATAGTTCTTTTGATTATTACTCCAAATGAAACACTTACCAATTGGTAAGAAATCTGTTTTCATCATGGTTGTATAGATACTTTCACATTTCAYCATTATTTTTGTTCTTTCAATATCAAATAGTGGATTTTTTGATAAATGGGGGTCACTCCAATTGCTTAATGAGTTTGGCATGTTTTTTTGCTTTTCATTTGYATTCTGATTTATTAGGATATAAGTGGATTATAAAAAAGTTGACAGATAGATTTGTGGRTTTCTAGGAATAAAGACTACATTATTTCTTTTTTTACAAAAAAATGATTCAGTGCTAGTTTGTCATTTAAGATTGGGGATTTATCTAAGGTTTTGATTAAGTTTGTGATACGTTTTAAAGAATGTTTATACCTTTTGGTATGATTTATTCTTTGTTACAACACAATGTCTTATTATTCACTTTTATTCTTCCATTCATTTTTGAATCAAACTTATTWTCCTCGGACAGTACGTTTTCTTTTCGTTTTCTTTTGTTTTTTGGTGAAAACTATAAATATAAAGGAGAAAGGAAGGAAATTTAGAAATTAAAGGGTAAGCTGTTCTACTGAAAATCAGGATTTTTTTAAACTTTTGACTTAGTTTAAAATAATTTAACCTGTTTGTTTTGACATATGTTGAGTTTTTCGTATGAAATAAATTAACAAGATAGTTTAGACTTCAGTACTTATAAAAATTATGTGTTCTTTTGAACTTTGGATAATTAATGGGAATTCATGGGATGATTAATAATCTAGCTTTTGGTGTTTTGATATTAGAAAAAGAAAAAGAAGACGGCTGTATGTTTTCTCCTTTTGAATAAAAGGAGTAAAGTTATCGAATAAAAAGTATGGTTTTGTGGTGTTCAATGATCTTTCATTGATCTAATCATTTATTGAATTACATGGTGTTCAAAATACATCTTTTTTGATTCTTCTTATATCTCAGAAGACAAAATTTACTTGGAATGTTTTTATTTGATCATGTTTCATTAAGAGAATAAAAGTGAACGAAGATTTTCTTATCATTTTACTTGTTTAATGTTTATGGACTCAAGGCTAAGCAAAAACACAGGTTCATTCAAGGTTTGACTGTTTTGTTCTTTATATTGTTTTCAATGTATTGCAGCATAATAGTATTCAATCTCGTTAGCAGTGGATCTTTTCAGGTTTTTTCTTTGTTTTGTTTTTGTAGGCATTGAATATTAAATGATGTTTGGATTATTCTCTGTTCGTTTTTGATTTCTTTTTGGAATACAAATTTATAGTTTTGAGTGATTCGGTTTTTTTTTTTGATTGAAAGAGGATGATAAAAAGATTTTTTGTTTTATTCATGTTTTTCGTTTTTTAAATGATTCTTTGCTATCAAAATCTGCTTTCATTCGATGGCTGATTAACATATCATCTTTTTAAACCTAGCAGAAGCTGTTCTTTAACTGTTTTGTTTATATTTGCTACTTTTTTTGTCAATCTAATTGGYGAAAAAAATGGTAAGATAAATGAATATAAAGAATAACTTTGTTATTGTTATGGTTTAATGGTGTCTCATGCTGGCTTTTATTTTTCTTTTTTGATCAATCATTACACATTCCTAAGGGATGTTAGTTTATCTCAGAATTCTTTTCTAGAGTATAAAAGCATACATGGTCAACGGTGCTGTAGTTGTGCATGAATAATGTTRAACGCTATTTTGTTGTATTTACGAATTCAATACACATTTGATAATCAAAATGSAGGTGATGGTTATTTTTGTTATGTTAATTGTTTAGTTGGTTCTTCACAGTTCCAGGAATCTTGGYTCTACTAGTTTGAACGGTCTTTAATTTCAGTATTGAAAGGTTGAATAAAGAYTTAATATGGTGGAAAAATTGATTGTGGACTTATCTTTCATTGTGATCACATTTTGAATTAAAATCTGAAGTTTTTTTTGAAAAAAAAATACAGGTATTTTTCAAATTTTTGATGGTATTCTTGTATTGCTTAGTTTTAAATCTGGTGGTGATTGATGGATGWATGGTGTGTTAAACTCTTTCCRAGTTGTTRAGTTGTTTTTTCATCTTCAGCAGCTTGCTTTGATGGCAACGTACTATTYCAACTTTTGATCTATCATTAGGTTTATCATTTTGTGTGTAGTTTCATTTTACTTCTGGGTAACAAATCRCCTTCTGTTTGTGTGGAATTTATTGTTAAGCAATTGATGGCTCAGTACATGGAAAATCTTTCTTTTTGATTACAGAACTTAATTTAATTGATTACTTGTGGAAGGATGTACTACTAAGCATGCTATTGTACATAGTGTGTGATGGAGAGATTGTTGTTTCAGATTTTCTTAGTTCTTTAGGGATCAGAAATTTCAAATTGACATTCTGTTGGTTTATACTCAGTTTAGTTCTTTCATGTCTTTTTTAGGGACTTGAAGAAATTGACTGTTTCAATATCAACGGTAATAGTTTAAGAGATTGAAAGGGGGACAAAATATCATTCAGTAATCAAAGCTTAGGATTTGGAATATAAAGAGAATAAGAACTCGTTCTTGTTTTTTTTGTCATCTACTTCTTAAGCTTTACTGAACTGATTTTTTTTCCTTTTTGGTCAGTATCCTGAACTAATCGGTATTCAAGGCCATCATTCATACTTRTTTCTTTATTTACTCTTTTGAGTTTATTTTGRATTAAGTAGGTGGCTTTTGAAAGCTGRTTYTTGTTTGGTTTTRTTTCTTCTGTTGTATTTTACTTTTYAATGAAAAMTTGAAAWATAAATATGTAGAAGAAGTAAGCATACTGGTTTTTTTTCTATCTCGCTCTCTAATTATCTGTCATTGAGTTCAATGAAGTTATATTAGAARATGTTAATATATAGTATATTTATTTCATGGTGAGGGTATTTCTACTAAACTCTGTAGAGCTGTATACTGGTTTGTTTTTTGCATCATACAACTTGAAAAAGCTCAAGTTTTCTTGTTTAGAAACCGTCACTATCACTCCGTGTTTTGTGTTCATAGAACTGGTTATTATAGGGTCGAAATGAGCTTTCTCAATTTCCGCAACCTTGGYACTTGTATTATAATCATAAATAGCAATGGAATTGTTCGGATCTCCACAAGTTATGATAATTTCAAATTTCTGTGTTTTGTATTCATAATRCCAATRAAGAGATGTTATTTGGACTCCAGTCTCTATTTTCTTGATYARCATCTTTTTTTTAATGTCATAAATTTTRATAAGACCACTGTTTTTGTTATAGTTTCCAGTGGCAACAATGTTGGAGTGTATAGGATTGAACTCTATTGCCTTTATCATTGAAAAGTCATCGGATTTGCTCAGAGTATCTTTAAAAGAGTATATCATTTTTCTTWCCTTCAAATCAAAATCATAGAAATAGGTGCATCCATTGCTCATCCCAATTACTATTTTACTAAAACTTTCATTCAAGCAGATCCCGCTAACAAACGTGCCTTTCTCCAAGTTGAACTCCTCTAAAATATCAATTTGGTCTATCAAGTGTTGTCTCTTACTGACATCGTGAATACTTACAATCCCATTTAGTGTCCCAGYWACAATRTATTGGCCAACCCAACATGTATTCAAAATAGGATCATCTTCGGTATTCACTAAATCCCTCTTTCGTTCATAAGTATCCGTATCATATAACTCAATGTTTCCACCTTCATAGCCTATCAGCAAATGAATGTCATCGTCACACCAGCTGATGTTACTTATGACTCTTTCCTTATTGAAAATGTCAAGATTTATGGTTTCATTTGTGGTTTCATTTAACAAATATACAGCATTGTTCAAAACAACACACAACACAGAGTTTTTGTTGTATTTCAGCAATGAAAGCCTTATATCAGATGAATAATCAGGTGCATCTAAAATTTTGATTGGCTTTTTATTGATTTTTTTCAATTTTTGATTTTTGTTTATGTATTCTTGAATCAGTAAATCATCCTGGGAGCTTATTGGGTTCCTGCCTAATCTGTTWGGAGATTGMGATATGTATTTATTGGGAGACTTGGAAACAACCTTRTTGGGCGATGWCGATAAATACTTGTTTGGAGATTGAGCAATGTACTTATGTGGAGATTGTGAGCGAGATCTTGTTGGAGAATTATTGGTTATTATATCATGCAAGACTCTTTCTGGAGAGTTCATTTTGCTTAGATTGATAGGSGAGATATTTCCAGAGTTCAAATCATTTCCGTTTTCACATATCATCTGAATCTCTCTTTTGAATATGCAATCTGAGATTGCTTGAATTTGCTTTTCAGGAGAGTCACTTGGTTTGATATTAATGAGTTCCGAGTGACTGTTGTTTTTGTGTTTTGTTATTTTGTTACTGTTTAAATTGTGTGTATTAAATGAAACCCTCTTTTTGGATAAAGTAAACCTGTCTATACTGTCTTTATCAAAGCTGCTGCTTAAAGACGTATTAAGACCTATATTGAATTTGTTTTTACTTTTAAACTTATCATTGGCGAGCTTCAAGTTGTAGATATTGTTACCAACATACTTTTTTGAGGGAGACTTTCTCACCGCAAATGGAGTCTCATTCTCTTTATTAAAACCATTCATTTATAAGAGAGTTCTATTTATGGTTTTGGTTATTTCTCTGGTATGTGATGTTTGATTTTTATTGTTTTTTTCCTTTCTATTGAWACAATTTGAAGATTTGAAGATATATCCATCCATAAATTGTATTTGTTTACATTTGTTTTTGCTTTTTTTTGTATGTTTAAATTTTTTAGTTTGTTAATTTTKGTCGGATTTACCRATATAAAATTACAAAATAAACTTTAYGTATAWAAATAATTGTAAACTAATTTCGAAGCTAATAAAATTAAAGTACATGCACTTTTTTTTACTTGAACCTTTTGTTTACCTTGATACATCCCATATGGAAAATCTCATAGCAACCCAATTAAAGAGCAATTCTAGGAGATGTCAAAAGATCAATCGAAACTCYATAGATTCAAACTAAATGATTCCTCCTCATTTAACAACCTCACTAGGTTATCCATATACAACAATGACAACTCATACTCTTCAATGACTGATATCAAAAACAATAAACCCTTGCACACTCAACCAATRGGCCATTCATACACTACAGAGAATGATAAAAATACAGCTAAAAAATATAATAAACATAACGGTTTGAAAATCAACACCTTTAAAAATGATTTTAGAAAAAAAAATTGGCTTAACATAAAACATTATAACAAAGTTAGTGAAGTTACTTTACAGGATAAGCCCTTTTCAGAAATATTATTCAATGAAAAGGATCTGATAGATGAWCATGATGATCAAGAAACATCTCCAACTGGTCAAACTAACCAATATGCCTATTTATACGGAACTGCTAAGGATCACGGATTTGGAACCAAAAAAGACATTAAGAATACCCCAAATGATGATCAATATAAAGAAATAGATAATAAAGAAATACAACCTTATGCACCTTTTGAAAAGGCCAATTTTAATGACAGTACCAGATCACTAGGGATTAATCAAAAAAGCTCTTTGCAAAACACGACATTGGAATCTTTAACGAAGAAGGACACATTGACAAACTTGAACAAATACAATTCACAAAGTACTAATAATTTGAATATGAAGATATCTCAAAACTATAAGTTGATAAACCCCATCAAGGAGCTAATGTTCAAGCAATTAAATAATGAAATAGAGATCAGTTGCAAAGAGTTGGACTTCTACAATGATTATAAAGATTCGGACGATGAAGACAGACTTAGAGACAATTTCTATAAAATTGAAAATATAATAAATGATGAGTTTATACATAAAAAGATACTATTGTTTTTGAGCGGATTGGATGAGAGTGAAAGAGAATTCATGAAGCAACAAGCGAAAATTAAGGAGTTGAAAACATGGAAATCACAAACAAGTAATAACATCAAACAGATTGAAAACACAATACGCCAATTGTACCAAAAGCAAATCAACGAGAACTTGAATGAGTATCATGTGATGAAGGAAGTCATGGAAAAAAGATTCAATGACAATGTTTCCAAGAATGAGGTCTTGACGAATAGTTACAACGACATCATAAATAAGTACGATCATTTGATTAATGTGAAACTACCCAACTTAGAGAAGTGGAATCAGTCCATGGAAAAGATGAAAACGCATGAAAATAAAAATAAAGTCACCATAGTAAATCTTTATGATTTGTCCTTGATATTTGTTTTGGTCATAATATATTTTTACTATTTTTATCCATGATGACAATGTTGATGTCATCGCTATCGCTGATAAATCGCAAGTTTGAATAGCTGGTCTTAAACTCAGGCTTTGTGTCCACAGGTGTGTCGAAATTTGTATCATCGTCCTCAATAAGAATCTTGGGAATGATATCTGTATGTGACTGAAGAATCTGCAAATCCTTTCCGGTTTTTATGTCATCATCAATACCCACGCTGAACATATCCYTTATCTTGTTGTAATCATTGATCACAAAGAGAAGATTCCACGAATGACTGTTAATGTTTAGTACRAACCCGGACTTACTAAACCTATATATTTTATCAAAACTTAGTCCCTCGTTGCTTTGCAAACTATCTACGTGAACGTAGTTTAACGAGGAATAATCCAGTATCTTTTGGAAAGTGTTTAGTTTGTCGCTGTTAAGCTGAATCTTTAACAACTTCTTGATGTTTTCAGACGAGAATAAGTGTTTGAAAATGAAGTCTATATCTGTTTTTATGTATTTGTACAAATTTTCAAGATCTCTATTAGAGATTATTATTTTGTAGCTAGGCTTATAGAGYTGAAAGAGATCATTGTTGATTACAATGTTGTTGTCCTCAGAAAAATCTGATTTGAGAATGTTGTTGCTGTTGATGAAGACCTTTATAGGATATACATACCTTTCATTGATCAATATGTTCATATACTGAGCAGCCATTACTGATGACACTTTACTGGTGATTGACGATTGAAATAGAACAGTGGAAAAAATAAAATAGGGGAAAAAAAACGAAAGGCTTGTAGCTTAGATTACACGCACATGACCACATTCGTCACCTAGGAGAAAGTAAAAAAAAAACCAAACAAGATGCATCATTTAATAGTAAGAGTTGGCTTGGAATAGATTCARTGACTGCAWTAGATATATTAASAAACAGGTTTAGGTGTACACACTTGTTATTTGGACAGTCTAGACTGTGTGCCTGGCTTCTATCTGATAAATAAWAGATGAGTTCAACAGTACAACCAATGGAGTTTTTGTATTATTGCCGACTCTCAGAGTGAATAATAGCTTTCAAGAAGSGCAAGCCACTYTTTTTTTCTATTTTGTATTTTTTATTTTTGTTGTCAAWATGGCAAAAGGATATGTTAAATAAGTACAGGAAAAGACTAAATCGACAAATAAACAATACAGAAAAACAATATTAACAGCAAATAATTAGTAATTTGAAAATATGTGCCAACAAACTGGATAAATAGAGTAATTAACTACAGCAGGAGTTTCTGATGTATGTCAATAGTGCCTCTAGGCATTCGGGGGCTTTTCAAAATGTAGGAAAAAAAAAAGAGTGGCTTGAAAAAAAAAGGAAAAAAACAAAAAWACTAGGTAATTCAAAACACTAGCAATGGTCATCTAATCATCTCATAGGTGAAGTATATAACGTAAATAACTGAAATCTTACAAAATAMACARATGMATAATAAWWWTCATATCTTTCGTATAATAACATTARCWWTTTRTTGGCGAAGGTTAATCCTSWAAAAAAAAAATAAATTAARACAASAACCAAATCATATATTGCAAAATGAATGATTCCTTTGACAGCAAAATAACTATAAAGGATCTGGCGGCTTTGCACGATCCGAAATCTATCAAACACTTCAACTCACTATTCAATGACCAAGAAGAGTTTATACAATTTTTGAAAACTGATGTTCAAGATGGGTTATCCATGGAAACACTTCTAACCGAACAAAGACACAAGACATTTGGTGAGAACAAGATTCCTACGCGTAAGGCCAAGTCCTTCTTTCAAATATGTTGGGAAGCCTTTCAAGACCGTACGCTTATTATTCTTTCCATATCTGCCGTGGTCTCATTGGCATTGGGTCTTTACGAACTGTACGGACAACCTGCAGAGTATGATGCTGAAGGTACCAAAATTCCCAAACTGGACTGGATTGAAGGTGTGGCCATCCTTATAGCCGTTGTCGTTGTTGTCTTGGTTGGTGGGGTCAATGATTACCAAAAGGAACTTCAATTCAAGAACTTGAGCTCACAAGAAAAAAACAGTAGAAAAATCAACTTGATAAGAGAGGGGTTACTTTTAGAAAGTAACTATGATAACTTGATGGCTGGTGATTTGCTAAGTCTTAAAACAGGTGACATTATCCCATGTGATTGTGTTCTGGTCAGTGGCCAGGTTCAAATGGATGAAAGTAGTATCACTGGTGAATCCGATACCATCAAGAAATCACCTTTGAAGCAGTCCATTGAGTACTCCAAGAACAACAAYATTGAAGACGATATTCCTGAAAACCACAACATCCCTGACCCTATGGTTATTTCCGGTAGTTTAGTCATTGAGGGTTCAGGTACTGCCATAATAACCTCTGTTGGTGTCAACTCCATGAATGGTAGAACCATGATGGCCTTGCACTCACAAGACGATGAAGATGAAGGCACTCCTTTACAAAAGAGACTAACTGTCTTGGCAGACAACATTTCCTTGTTTGGGTTGCTGGCTTCGGGCCTGTTGTTTTTGGTTTTGTTTATAAAGCTTTGTGTTAATGTTTTCCCTAAAAATAAAATTAACTCAGAGACCGATAAACCATACAGATCCACAGAAAAGGGTAACAAATTCATGAACACATTGATTACATGTATTGCCTTGATCACTGTTGCCATTCCAGAAGGTCTTCCATTGGCTGTAACTTTATCTTTAGCATTCGCTACYAAAAGAATGTTTAGAGATGGTAATTTGGTTAGAAAATTAGAATCCTGTGAAGTCATGGGATCAGCTACTTGTATTAATACAGACAAGACTGGTACCTTGACCATGAACAAAATGACGGTTGTTAAATCTTGCATCGGCCCTAAGGAATACGACTTGCTAAACTCCGAAGATGCCAAGGGCTTTGTTCATGATGTTACAGATGAGCATCAAATCAATTTACTCCAAAACATTTGCTTGAACTCCACTGCATTTGATTCCCAAGCCAACGATGCTGTCACTATCAGAAAGGAAACTGAACTTTTACAAGCTTCCAAAAAACAAAGTGATTCATTGTATTCAAAGTTYAAGAATCTTTTCTCCCATGACTACACTCAGGATAAGATAGATGAATTTGTTGACAATGAAAAAATGAAGGAGCCTTACACTGGTTCAAAAGTTGAGGTTGCCATGTTGTTGTTCTCTGAAAAGTACTTAGGCTTAAAGAGAGGTACCTTGAACAACATTAGAAGCAAAATGTTTGGGTTACCTTCTGAATCAATCATTTATGAGGTTCCATTTGAAAGTAWAAGAAAGTGGTCCATGATTGTTACAAGTAACAAGAGTGACTCTGAAAAGTGCAATGTCTTTATCAAAGGTGCATCAGAAATCGTTTCAAAGCTGTGTGCCAAAATGGCAGTTCCAAATTCCAACACCCCTGCTGACATTGAAATGGACAAAGTAATGCAAAATATTGAGAACATGGCTARTGATGCTTTAAGAACCATTGCCATAGCTCACATGGAAATCCCAACTTCATTGTTTGACTTGAATGTTGAGCATGATGATGTTTTAGACATGTTAAAAGATCAAAGCTTTGTCTTGGACTGTTTAGTTGGTGYTAAGGATCCGCTAAGACCAAATGTTCGTGAATCTGTATTGAAATGYCACAAAGCTGGTGTTACTGTTAGAATGGTTACTGGTGACAACTTGACCACYGCCAAGGCTATTGCTAAGAATGCTGCTATCTTGCCAGAGTCCTCCCACGACTTCATTTCCATGGAGGGACCTAAATTCAGAGAACTTAGCGATGAGCAATTGAACGAGATMGTTCCAAAGTTGAGAGTATTGGCTAGATCATCWCCAGAGGACAAAAGAATCTTGACTGCCAAGTTAATGGCTCTCGGTGAAGTTGTTGCTGTTACCGGTGATGGTACAAATGATGCTCCATCACTAAAACTTGCTGATATTGGTTTTGCTATGGGTATTGCTGGTACTGAAGTATCCAAAGAGGCCTCTGATGTTATTTTGACAAGGGATGATTTCAACTCCATTGTTGAAGCTTGTAAGTGGGGTAGATCTGTTGCTGTTTCCATAAAGAAATTCGTTCAATTCCAACTTACYGTTAACGTCACCGCTGTCGTATTAACCTTTGTTTCCGCTGTTGCCTCATCAGAAGAGTCATCTGTCTTAACTGCTGTTCAATTATTGTGGGTCAACTTGATTATGGACACATTGGCTGCTCTAGCATTGGCTACCGATAAGCCAAATGATAACATATTGAACAAAAAGCCAAGTGGTAGATTCACTCCTTTGATTTCCCCTGCCATGTACAAGATGATCTTTTTCCAAAGTGTAAATCAAATGATCATCACATTGACTTTACATTTTGCTGGTAATAAGATTTTCTTTAGTGGAAAAGGAACTGCTCATCAAAAGCAACAAATTAACGCACTAACATTTAACACATTTGTTTGGCTACAATTCTTTGCTATGATTGCTACTAGAAAGTTTGATGAGGCTGATGAAATAACCAATGTGAAAGACAGAATAACTTTGAATAACCTGAACTTCTTTGAAGGCTTTTTCAGTAATTATTACTTCTTAGCCATCATTGCTGTTATTGGTGGTTTCCAAGTATTGATAATGTTTGTTGGTGGTGCAACCTTCTCCATAGCTAGACAAACAGGTGCCATGTGGGCTACAGCAATCATTTGTGGATTTATGTCCCTGATTGTTGCKTTCTTTGCAAGAATGATTCCAGATCATTACCTAGCAAGATTAGTACCTGCTGGATTAGTTCACAATGTTGAGTATTATGTCTTTTTGGGCTGGAAAAGAGAAAGAATTGCCAAGGAGAAACAAAAGCAAAAAGAAAGTGACCTATCTACTTCAAATGCCGATGAAGAATCTAAGACCTTCTTTTCCTCTGATGAAACTAGTAACTTAGAAGCTGGTTTGCACCAAGAAACTGCTAAATAGTTTTAATATTTATGCTTCACTAAACATATATATCTTTAATCAAGATAGGTTAATAACACTAATTATATAAAATTCATCTAAATAACTAGTATAAATTAATAGTGCTTACATGTTCTTTCTTCAAGGTTCTCATTCTAAATGCCGCTACATGTTTATAGATTTCATTAACTTTTAAAATATGACTTTTTTTGAAAAACGAAGAAAAAAGAGTTGGATTCACATGTCTTTTTCCCTCATTTTGATTTTACATATGAAACGATAAACACACTTTAATTTTTTTCTCAACAATTCTGTTAATCATCTTTTACAGTTGTCTGGTTGAAAATATTCTGACACGCTCCCCAAAGACAACAAACAATTAATATTGATACTTGATTTAAAAATGGCCGCAGAAAATGCTCCACCTAAGGCTCCATGGATGAGTGAGGAGAAGTACCAAAAACTTTATGGACATTTACTAAAGAAAGAGACCAAACCAGAAGAAAGCAATGTTAAAACGCCAAAGCAAGATGAAGACGAGGAAGATGATGAGGCTATTGTAACAACTCAACAGTTAAAGGAAAAGAAAAACGAAAAACTTCTTCAACAAGAAGATGTTTTCAATGATTTTTTAAAAAATACATCATCCAACGAGAACAAAGTCAATAAAGAACTTGATTCATCTAACGAGTCACTATATGAAAGAAATAAAAAGCTATATTTACAAAAGCGCCTGGAAAAGGAAAAGAAAAATCAATTGGAAAAGGTTTTTACTGGTAAAGCCAATGTTGATAATGTCGTCATAGATCATTACAATCAAAGAACTGAAATTTCTAAGCATAGCAGTAGACATCTCTCCCCAATCATCAAGCTTAAAAACTTCAACAATATCATAAAATACATATTAATCTCAAAGTACACTCCTCAGTWTGCCGTAGTTTTAGAACTGGCTTGTGGTAAAGGTGGTGACTTAATCAAATATGGWAGAAACAACATTTCTCAATGGATAGGTCTGGATATATCAGATCAGTCAGTCCAAGAAGCCAAAAGAAGATTTTTATTTTTACAAAGAAAGGAAAACTTGAAATACCAAACCATTCTAGGACAAGGTGACTGTTTTGGTCAGTCTTTAGGCCCTATAGTCATGAATTTGCCAGATTGTAGATTCCCTTGTGATTTAGTATCAATTCAATTTGCCTTGCATTATGCATTTGAAACTGAACAAAAGGCCAGAAGAACAATAATGAATGTATCCAAGTCACTAAAAATTGGTGGGAAGTTTATTGGTACCATTCCGGATAGTGAATTTTTGAGATTCAAACTGAAGAAGTTTCCAAAGGATTACGACAAGCCTATCAAGTGGGGTAATTCAGTC
The DNA here is from genome assembly GCA_001749795.1 of Hanseniaspora opuntiae. Classification (NCBI taxonomy): domain Eukaryota; kingdom Fungi; phylum Ascomycota; class Saccharomycetes; order Saccharomycodales; family Saccharomycodaceae; genus Hanseniaspora; species Hanseniaspora opuntiae. The sequence continues at coordinate 948,345 of LPNL01000004.1, forward strand.
TACAAGGTGAAGTTTGAATCAAATGAGTTTTTAAAAAATAACTATGAATGGGATAATCCATTTGGTCAGCTTTATACCTTTTATCTTGCCGATGCGATAAACAATGTTCCTGAATATGTAATACCATTTGAAACACTGAGATCTATTTGCGATGATTATGGTCTCAACTTGGTGATGAAAAAGTCATTCACGCAGTTCTTTGCTGATGAATTTCCAAAATATAGAAGCAATCTTTCAACAAATCAATTACATGGGATTTTGAGAGATGATGGGAAATATGGTATAACAGGAGATGAAAAGGAAGCCTCTGCGTTTTTCTACTGTGTCTTTTGCTTTGAGAAAGTGAGAAACGTTGATATAACGTGATTGTTATTTTTGTTCAGACATCAAATCTTTTTTTAATGATTCTTTAAGAGAACAGTTAATATTGAGTAAAAAATKAAATATTTTTGATTAAACTAATATGGGGTGTATATAAGAAGAAAAAAACAAACCTTAGAACAAAATATGGCATTTCTTTTTATAATGCTGTAGTAACAGTCATACTTTGTGAGTTTATTAACAATGTTGATGGCATCTTCAAATGCATATCCCTTTGACTGTCCATTAACCAGATATTTAAATCATCAACATACTTTTCACTCATTTCTTTATCCTTGAAAGTATTTTCTCTAGGCAACGGAAGAGTAGTCAAGATTAAACTCGTAACGCAATCTGGTGACACACTTAAAAATATATCATTCAATATCAAGAATTGGACATTTCTAGGCAAGTTGTTGAATGAAAGGCCACTTAGATATTCCGTACTGTTAGCATTTTGTCTCGGTGACATTGCTGGTTGCAGTATCATTCCACCTTTCTTCGACATAATGGAGTTCCCTAATCTGTTTTCTTCATCTACAAATCCCAATGTTGGTTGATGACTATACGGAGTCTCAATGATCTGTGTTTTTGGCAATTGGTCTGAAGAGAAAACTGGATTAATGGTACTTTTTATGGATGTGCCATCGTTTTCCGCCTTGAACTTTTTCTGCACAAATTCCTTAATCGTTGATGATTTACTGCTTATGGAGGCATCTTCATTATCACTCAAATCTTGATCTAATGGGACCTTGTAATCTAAGGAAATACCGTACTTACTTAAACTGCTTAATCTCTTATAACTTTGATCGAGGTTGACAATGTTTTTGGAAGCTGAAGTAGTAAAAGAATGTCTTCTATCTGAGCTGTGTAAATTATCTCTCACTGTCTTCAATTCTTGCCACCATGGATCGTTTTGCAAAATCTCGTCAATCATCCTTTTGTTCAGATTGTCACCTTTCAAAATAGTATTATAAACACCAAAGTCTTGCAAACACAGAACCATTATTTCACACTCTATTCTTAAAATGGATAACAACTCATTTAACTTTTTGTATTCATCACTTCTTTCGTATTCAAATTCCACAAAGGTAATACACCTTARCTTATGGGTCTTGTGCCATTTTGGGACTGTCYTCAAAAGTGCCCCTAGTTGCATAATTAGTGTRCATGTGTCAAAGTTGAATTTCTTTTTATTGTTWGACATCTGTATTGGGTACAAATCRATGTATTTCTTTGAATAGGACTTATCAGATTTTGTRGGTAGTTCTATACTATCAAATCCCTTGGCAATGGCAATATTGCTTTTCATTGATGATAAATCTTCAACTATTCTTACCCATYTTTGAGGATCCAATGARGCTGACTTGGCATCTATATCCAAATTTAATTCCCTTCTGATRGCGTTGCCCTCACCAWATAATCCCAATATGGTTATGTTAGGYTTCATACCTCCCAASCCTGATCCYAGATACARATTTCTTATACCCCATTGAACAGAGTTAGCTATAGAAACATGRATAAAYGCCTTAAGCTTTGCCATATCYCTAATTTGCTCCCATCTATARACTTCCTTTTCGTATTCRGTGAARATTTTWGTATCATCATCCTCCATGTTTTCTTGAACAAGAATATGACCTAATATGTAYAATCCGCTTTTTTTCAAATCATTRCAGAAACTCATYAATTTCCAGTTCTTTTCATGYTTTGGATCATTGATTAGTAGYAATATYTGAGGTCTCCAATACTTAATGTTATCATTWATTTTGATTTTTAARAGATATTTTCTWACTTGATGGTATATTARGTTTTGAGARACATCACCAAAGAATTTTGGTGGAACTGTATAATGWATAGTYAACATYAAAATTAYCAGTATCAGCATAATTGTYAAAGCTTGCTGYCCGTCAACAACAAACATAGCTGCAATTGATAAGATTCCACCCAAWAAACATGTGTATCTGTTAAAATACTTGAAGCTTGGTCTRAAGTTTGGYGCTGCTGATACTTCTAGTAAAAARCAGGCAAGATTTGTGACAATAAATGTCATTAAAAAAGACATSGTAACAAARTTGGCAATTTTATTRACATCTGAAAACAAACACAATTGRGTYAAGAAATAAGCAATCAATAAAGAGGCGTTTTTCCTTTTGTGAAGTCTTATTTTTTTGAGTCCAGGTAGAATCTCATCTTTTGAAATGGCATCTAGGACATAACCTGAACCTATTAACCCAACAATGATACTAAACAGGGATGTAGAAATTTCTCCAAGCACTATCAGCATGGGGAAAATACTTGTGGTTTGAATAATTTGATAGTCCTTGTACATAATATGTCTAGGGATTGATGAGCCCAATGACAAAATTACCACAGCRTAGGATATAAAAGTGACAAACAACCCATAAAGTGTACCTTTTGGAATACTCTTTGATGGCTTTCTCAATTCACTGGACATACCTGCACCTGAAAAAATACCTGCAGTGGCACAGAAAAAGAGGCCAAACAAAGAGTTGATGGTTTCGGTTTGGTTCATTTTCAATAATTCCCAATCTGGCCAGAARTTGAAGTAAAATGTATCCCATGAAACACCTGTGRAGATCAAGGCATCGTTGCTATACATAGGCGRTCTGAAAAATGAAGTGATTGGGATAGTGAAAATAGCTGAGCACAATAGCACAGCAAGGACATTACCTAGTTTGGAAACCATGTCTGAACCTATCAGGCAGATAACAACTGAGAAGAGTAAAGTGAGAGAATTGAACCAAAACCCATTWTTTTCCTTGAAGGATTCATTAAGAAGCGAGCCAAAATTGTTATTAATTGGCTCAAACATACCCACACAGTTCATACCACTATTCAAAATTTGGCCTAGAAAAAAGACAATACCTATCCCACCACCAAATTCRATCCCCAAACTTCTACAAATAATAACATACACACCACCACCTGGAACRGTTCCATTKGTCACAATTGCAGARATGGAYAATGTTGTTAGAACATCTATTATGTATGATAAAAATAAAATTACAAAGGTACCGGATATACCTAAAAGAGAGATGATGTGGCCAAATCTCAAAAACATCAAGATGGARATGATGTTCAGGATGGTTGGAATGAAGCARCCTGAAAARGTRCCGAGTTTGAAACGATTAGGATTTGTTAAGTCATCTTTGGAGGATTGCTTCTTCCCCTTAGCAAARGGCCTGTAATTTGTCTTGAATAAAGATGATCTGTTCTGGCTTTCCAATATAGACCCATATGACTGTTGATCTTTATTTTTTAGCTTTGGCATGTTTGTTATAGTTCACGGTTTGATGCAGTTCTTTTATTCTTAGGATTTAATTTGTAGGTTGCCTCTTTTTTTTGTTCTTCGAGCAAATCCCCTTTTTAATCACTTRMMAAAAAAAAAGAACAATCGGTGTATATCCGATTTCAGTAAATATCAATGGTAAAGATTATATGTTCACAGTTMATGAARTAGTTATATGCTGATATATACTTTGGATGCAGAMTACCTATCACTTCTTTTGTCTCTTAGGAGGATTAGCTTCTAATTGATCCCACATCTTTTCGTTTTCTTCTTCTTCAACACTTACACCTCTCTTTCTAATCAATCTGTTGATGTATTTTTGGTATTTCTTTTTGTCYAAAACATCAGAGTAATCGTATATCAGAACGGATAAAATTTTGGAGTTTGAAGTCCAGTCAATGATATGCTTTTTRATGTTGTTTTCAATTTTTATGACATTCAACTTTGAAGATGTAGTGTATGTTAGCAAAGTTGARTTCTTGACAAAGTTGGATTTGCTTAGTAAATACTGTGTTTCTTCTTTGTCCAAAGGTTTAACCTCTTCAACRTCATCYTCTTGGTCTTCTTCCTTAGCAGGAATACTAAATGTTTGAGGAATTTCTGAWGGKTCTGTYTTTTCATTWACATARCCGACRTAACCGGAWATGTTTTTAGAAACCTTACCTTGYTGCTTTATGGTTATTTCATTGTTTGARATTGTGACAGTGATTTCCCAAATGGATTTGAAATTATCAGTCARTATGAAGGTTTTGGAGTCYTCCTTAGATGAGTCTACYTCTARGATGTTCATCAAWATAGGTTGTAAATTCTTTTGGAACGGTCTGCTYAATAAAACTTCTTTTAATCCATTGATAGGCTTTTTRGAGTTYTTGAAGTTGTAGTATTTCAARTGWCCAAACTTAGTAAAYTCTAAGAAGTATTCWTCCTTTGTGGTTTGATCAGTGATGTTGGTACTGAARACAGGCCAGTTAGGGAAGGATAGATTCAGATGTTCRTTGAAYTTCATAGGCTTGGAACTAACAATGGTRTCAAGYTTTTTATCAACCAAATTAAACTCATAGACCTTTAATAAATTYTCATACCCACCGGCAGTAAACTTGATYTTTTCCTTATCACTTTGGATRATTTGAATAAAACTCAAAGGAGCGTTAATTTGATGAYCAAAAACGGTATAGTCATYYAAGTTTATGAAGGTCAATAAACCTGATCTGRTAGGGATRAAAAGCAAGTTGTCAATGATTCTRAYAGATGATGTTAAAATTTTGTCTGTTTCAATATCTTTATTGGATATGTTTGAGGTGTTGAATTGTATAGGCTTTTTAGACTTTTTATTAGCTTTGTTRGAACTTACAATAAGTTCATCATTAAATTTGATATCAACRGTRTGTAACAAGTTATCAATACCAATCATATTGTATTCTATAAAGTCAGGATTGTTATTAGTAGATTTAAAGGAATAATCRTAGAACATAACGCTTCCGTTTTCTAAAACAAGAAYTATTTTGTTGTTGATTTTTTCCATATGGACAATTTTACTCTTTACATCGTTYAGWATAGTGTCCTTRATGATYAGYGGCTTGCTAAATTCATCTTGTGAACTGTCATCTGTTTTTGTGTTTARTGATATGTTGTATARTTTRTTGTTATCTAAAGAAATAAGAAGTTTCATAKKTAGAGAAGAAWGTTATTTATTTTKTTCAGTAAAAGAGATGTGATATGCTCTGAAAATATAGYTGTTGTTYGACACTGWATTAACAARWGAAWGGGSTTTTAACGGTGTTRTGTTTRTGMYACTATTTATCTATATGAAGGAGYACTKAWATCTMTATTGATCAAAYAATATGTTAYTATATTWRAGWTTYGATTTAAGATGCTRRATRRATTTATWTTATTYTTTCACTYAAAAAATTATGGTGCATGYACAAATAAAAAGAAACGTTACTGACTGRACTTYRTATGTGASATGGRMTRTAAKRGCWCCTTCCCRATTGGGYAACACCCAAGAAAACTYAYTTTCYKTTTTTTTTTYTAYACCGCTACCATATTTTWWAWAAAACKTRCTCTRAGTGTAAAGCCAGACACTTAGTAGCGTTGGCAATGATCCTAGATGAGTAGAGWTTMAAAAAGAATATTAACARACCATTAWCAMAAGACATTTATTMWCTTKTACAMCGRCMYATYAAKTGATWGTTTAWATATAAGTTTTTTTTYAATTTAAATATAKAAAYCTGGCTKTGTTATTACTYAAAACTRGATTAYAATACAAAACTSATAMAACAATTGAATTAACACTCAAAAATTTRSGTAGATASATAARCRATAACAARATAYMRCAACATGTATGAAGAATATATCAACAAGGAAGTTGTCATCACATTTAARCATATAGAAAACTACAAGGTTACTGGGAAAGTGATATCCATTGACTCKTATAACAACATAGTGTTGAATGATGATACAATAGTAAGAGGCTCAAACATAGAAAACATAGATTATGCTTGAAATKAAAGAYTAATAYTTRRATAAWYACTAAACAGAAACTATTKCATATWTTAATAAMGTCTTTATATATGGCTMCTCAATGAATATGAKRTCYATWACAGWTAAGARCTGYMTTGAAAMSATAAAYGCTGTTGYTTTTARTTATARTGGACTAWGARGCTTTTRGTAYCARGTGTCTTAACTCCGARTACCCTAACTTTTTTTTTTCTTAAACTTTTGTTTTGTTTTRRATTTCCTTTGRYTAAAAATAAAYAMTAWAWTAAAAACCCACCWYYYACAACTTGTTRAATATAAAWAARAMAMACTTATTAAACAAGTCCAAAMGCGTTCKTATAATTCACATATATAACAYATAATGACTAAAGTCTTATTGAACCTGAAAACCCCAATCAGATCATTCTGTATCAAAAAYGATRTYTTGGTTGTTGCACAAGAAAACATCTTGTTGATTTATAAATACTCCACCTTAACWTTAATAGAAACAATAAAAAACCATGAYAAAACSATCACAAGTGTGGATATYAATGAAARAACAGGAAACATTCTWACCACATCYGAAGATAGAACATGCYTGGTCTTGAMACCTTCYAACAACACCTACAAGATATCCCAAGTCGCCACAAGATTCCTAAAAAGTATCAACTATGGGAAGTGGAATGCCAGTGGTAGYAAGTTCATTATCACATCATCTGACATGGGTCAGCTGGGTGTGTGTTACTTTGATGCATCAATCAACTGGTGGATCTCCAAGCATATCAGCATTCCTGAAACACAGCTACACGGCCACTCCTTGAAGAAGTGTTGCTGGGATCCAGAAAACGATATATTGATAACCTTCTCCGATAACCTGGGAAACATGTTGACTGTCTCCACATTCTTGAAGCATTTGGACAACAAGGAGGACCTGAAGGATTCCATATACGGCCAGAAGTTCCCATTTGGAAAGGTCTTGACCACTTGGTACCCTAATGACGACTTGATTCCTATCAATGACATTGCCTATGTCCCTAACACAAGATCACAGATGATGGTTTTGGTTCAAGTGGATGGATCAATCACTCTGTTTGACAACTTGAATGGGAAGACCATTTCCAGGGTCTTTGACCAGAATAGCTTCAAGCCATTCAACGTAGTGAAGTTCATCACCGATAGTGAGTTCATCATTGCTGGATACAACAACAATGCATTGTTATACTCTGTCAACGGCCAAACCTTGAAGTTCCACAAGGCATTGACAACTACAAAGCAGGAAACCCCATTGAAGAACGATGATGAGGAACAGTTTGCCAGTGGTATTGAAGCTTTGAAGATGTTCAAGAACATGGATTCCAAGGGTATCAACAAARCAGAAGGYCCTGTATCCAACGATGCCCATGTCATGGCCATCACAGACTTGACTGTTGATTCAGGAAACTTGATCACATCMGGTCTTGATGGWAARTTGATTGTYCATGCTATTTAATGAAGGTTATGTGTATATAATGGCAAATTGAAAAAGAATAATAAAGAAAGATTTATATTGGTCATATATATATTTTTTAAAAAGAWATTGAAAAARAAAAAAAAATAACAAAAAGAAATAAAATTACAGTCTTAGTCTCTACGTTTATTACCCACTCTGTCCTTACCGTAGTTCATCTGTAAATCCTTATACAARGGATCGTCTCTTAACTTATCCAAGCACTCAACAGCAGATTGGATAGAGGCAAAGTTGACAAAAAAGCAGCCTTTTTCCGTCAAGAAGTTGATTTGCTCAACCTCACCAAACTTGGAGAATGTCTTTTTGATGTTTGACCAGGTGAATGGCTCTTTGTTCTTATTGGACTTGACACCTCCAATGTAGATGTTTCTTGAGGCRCCCTTGTAMACAGCCAGTTTCAACAGAGGATCCAATGGACCTGAGTGCTTGCCCCACTTGATGATACACTTCTTCTTGTTGATGACAAAGTCGTTGCTTTGGTAATATTCATAGAAGGCCAGAGCAGCTTGACTTTCCAAAAAGGTGACAAAGCAAATGTTTTTGTCCTTTATTAGCTTGATCTTTTCAAGGCTACCACCCCTAACAGTGTTACAAATGGTGGTTAGTGTGGTGTTCAAAGGCAACCCGCCAATAAAGATGTTTCTGTTGTTGAGGTTTTCATTATTTGCCGGAACATAGGGACACTTTTCAGGAACTTCCATAAAGGGTGTGTTTATAGGGAAATTGTCCATTGCATTRAGGTATGTGGAMAGAGGTATWGGRATTTTCTTCATAACCCTGCCATCAGTGTTGGTGAAGTATTGTGACTCATTTTGGGRCTCTTTGACTCGAATACCATATTCATTGGTGGACTTGGTGGAGACTGTGGCATTGTATCTTTCAGTGATTGTAACAAACTCACATCTGTCTCTTCCAAAGCCCATTTTTTTGTTTTCATAGAACTCAGAGTAGGAATTCACAGATAAAAAGGYCTGGATACAGTCCTCAATGTCCAAAAAGTGTACAAATGCTATGCCCTTTTCCTTGATGATCTTAATAATATCTATGGAACCAAAGGAGGATAGATCAGTGACTAATCTTYTGTGTAAGGTTTCTTCATTTATGTTGWRAAAGCCAGCAATGAATAGGTTTCTTGTGGGCTTGTAATGAGGCAGTTTCAACAGCTTTTTTGTTAGGTGGCCTTGAGGAACTTCATCTGTGTATTCAATGTTGATTTTATTCTTGTCTATAGTTAGCTTTTTCAACAACGCATCACAGTAAAACTCAACACTGTGTTTCAAAATTAAAAAGGAAAGCTTTGCTGATATGGTACCGTTATTTGAATCAGAGGGGATCATCAACAGCTGTTGAATGATGCCCACTTTCACATGGTTTAATATTGTCTTTGCAGATGTGGTTGCAGGGATGTTCGATAAAAGAATGGTTCTTGTTGGAATTTGGTCACCTTGGATTGATGAGACATCTATTCCGTATAAATCCGATAGTTCTGATAGTTCGTTGTTCTYTTGAGTATTTTTTTYATCAAAGAATTCAACATTTTTTGTTGGCTGGTGATTTGAGTAATCTATAGGGGTTAGAACCTCARAAGATAATGCTTGTGTAGAAYGGTAATGAGTGTTGATTGCAGTGTTTGAATCAGAATACAACGGRTTGTATTGATAKTTGTAATAGTTCTGGATTGGGTTTTCTTGTCTATAATTGTGTTGAGGAWTGTAGTTGTTTTGAGGATTGTAATGGTTTGAAATAATGTTGCTGTATATGTGGTTATTTTCGGTGTTCAATTGGTTTTGACTGTTTTGTATAATGGCTGATAAGGGTGATATCCTGCCATCAGGAACATTCATGAATTGATTGTTCGGATAYGAATTGAAGTTATTCATTTTATATCTATAAAAGGATCAGTTATAAAAGATAAAAGAAGTGATTTTGATGAATACAAAGAGGCTATCAAAAAATCAATAAAGTGTTTATTCTATTGGTAAAAAAAAAAGGTAGAGAGGGGAAGATAGATCAAAAATCATAACCAAGTTTGTTCTTYTTATAGGTAGTAAGTTGGTGTTGTATATAAATTATTTRRAAAATAGTTGTGTTCATAAATGAYACATATTCATTTATATATTCWACCAGTCCAAAGCTATATATCGAAAAAAAAAAAAGAAATTTTTTTTTTTTTATTTGATTTTTTAGAACAATAAGAGAAACCTGTTTGTAGAAACGAAATGAGGATATGTTCAAAGGGCTTAAGCTTTTAAGGAGCTACAATTCATAACAAGTTTGAAGAAAAGCCACTAAACAAACCATATGGAATCATGTGTGCTGTAGAAAATTTGGAAAAAGGATATATTCTTCCAACGGAAAAGATTGGGAGGAAAAGAAGGAAAATTTTTTTTTTTTGTTTGTTTTTGAAAATGCAAAATGGATATACTTAGGTAATAATCCAACGGTTTKTGTTCAAAATGTTCGACAGYWGTGTTKTCRTTTTGGAAAACCCAAAAAAAAAAGAAAAAAAGAATCATTGATTCTGTGGTGGTCACGTGCAGACTCATTCACCAAAATATCCACCACGGACAAAAAAAAAGAGACATTACACAAAAAATTACATAAAAAGTTAGAGACACACATTTATRATTRATACTCTARAARATATACACAACAAACCCAGTCTTRTTTCTTCTTTGTGCTATCATAAAACAAAAACATCACACCATATCAAATGGCTTCTACTGTTATCAAAGATGAACCTTTGCACTGTCCAGGTCCTGAATCGGAAGATGCTGGTCAGTCAAGTGCCTGTGACACCTGTAACTATCAACAATTTTGTTCCTCAAATCAATCCAAAAATGTTGAAGATCCAGACATCCAACTCATAAAAGACAACCTTTCAAACATCAAAAACAAGATTCTTGTTCTCAGTGGGAAGGGAGGGGTTGGAAAATCTACWTTTTCTACCTTACTATCCTTTTTACTTTCTTCTGATCCTGATATGAACATAGGATTGTTGGATCTGGACATTACTGGCCCATCAATTCCCAAGATGATTGGCACAATGAACGATGAGAACAACGCCCAGCTTCATAACTCAAACAAYGGTCTGATTCCTCAYTACATCCAGGACAACTTTGCCTCCATCTCYATCCAATAYCTTCTTCCATCAGTTGACCAACCCATTATATGGAAATCAAGCAAGAAGGARCAAATCATAAAAAAATTCTTAAAAGACACCCAGTGGTCAGACCTGGACTTCCTCATCATTGATACACCCCCAGGTACCTCGGATGAGCACATATTCATAAACAAACTTCTAAACAAGACAAACTCGGTAACAGGTGCCATCATCATCACCACTCCWCAAGAGGTTGCCCTGAATGATGTCAGAAAGGAAATMAAYTTTTGTCAAAAGGTCAACATCAAAATCCTTGGYCTKGTGGAAAACATGTCCGGCTTTGTCTGTAACAACTGYAAYAAATCAACAGATATTTTCAAACCCACCACTGGTGGTGGGCAAGCTCTTTGTGAAGAGTTCAACATCCCTTATTGGGGCAAGCTTCCTATTGATCCTAGAYTAGGTATCTGCTGTGATCAAGGTGAATCATTCATAGACAACTTCCCAGACAGCGATGCTACAAAATCACTTATAAAAATGGGTGATCTTCTACTAGATCAATGTGATTATTAAACTTTTRTWRTTTTTTTGTTTTTTTTTCATTTATATATTATTAGTAGTTGATGAAATAACCYTTTGGAAATAACTGTTCATATTTTCATTTTCAACATGTAAATTATTRATAAATTGAATCAATTCCTTTGGTAAGAGATCTTCATCCACATTGTAATTTAGCATATAYTGTTCAATAACAAATTTGTACAAATGACTCTTGAATTCCTCCTTATCTGTTTGAAATAGTTCTATTTTTTCAACTAATCTTCTTAGCAATTTCAAGTCTCTTTGCTTCCCWATTTTGTATTCCAAGTATATCTTTAATGTTTCCACACTTTCATTGAACTTAGGGTTGCCAAAGATATTCAACATCTCTAGTAGCTCGTTTACTTTATTCATGAAAATCATGTAAGGACCAGTCTTGTTCAAAAATGAGGAGATGATTCTATCCCCATTGTTAGTGGTTTTCAAAAGATTGTTCATTTCCAAAACGATTTGGCCATTTTTGGAGTAGTAATCAGCCAATAATGTATAAACCAAGTTGGAGTTGATTTGCAAATCATCAATCAAAACATMTTTGTTCTCGATAACAACGTCCATRTTGTTTCTTATGATGGTCTTGATAGCTTCGTTTCTATTTTCATCGTTCGATATGAACAAACTCAAAAATATGTTTTCCAAAACACCATTGAAATCCAGTTCCTCTTTGTAACGGATTATAAAGGAGTCGAAATCTATTTCTTGTTGACCATAGCTGTACTTCAATAAGCTGTAGAAGACAAAGGATTCAAAGACTTTGCCCTTTTCAATAACTTCAGCATTCTTCAGTTGATCCATCTCCGCATAGATTTTCAAGCATTTCAACAAGGAATCTCTAACAACACAATCGCCTGTCAAATTGGTGATATACCTCTTGAACAGTTCATCAATTTCRTCATAKTCGTCAAGAACCTTRTARTTCATAACAGACATTAATCTCATACAAATTAACATATCAGAATCAACMCCATCCAACAATACACTGTTTTTCTCATATATCAAGGCCTCATCATTGGCCAATACTCTATAAATTGGTAGTAAGTTCTCGTCATCATTGGATCTGATACACTCCTTGGCAATTTCCTTCATACTTTTGTTGACTTCTCTTGATGTTGTTATGGTRTTCARTAAAGATATGATTGAAGGGAGATGATTGAACTTATACTTAAGAGATAACTCCACAGCTCCCTCAACATCATTGAAGCATATGTGCTTAAAAATGTTCTTGTATTCAGAAYTTATCTTMAAGKTTGCCAACTTGTTCATACARTAACTGTTGATRAATGCAAATAACTTCTTGAATCTGRTTTCCCTTTCTTCMTCCAAWAGTATACCAAAGATCTGGAAAACTAGGGAGTATTCCTTAATGTCGTTGAATTTCAAAGTTGTCTTGTTAACTTTCACTGGAATCTCRCCAACATTCTCTAACGTACATGAGTCCTTCAAATCCTTCAATAACTCTTCGTCTTTYTTGGTTATTTGGCTATCAACGTTGATGTCAACATCAACATCTGCATCAGTAGACACAGACAGATTCTTTCCCTTATCAAAATATTCCTCCCTTTCCAAATTGATACTCAACAAGTCCTTCTTCAATTGGATTTTATTATAAATGGATCCATTAGCAAATTTCAACTGATTGATTAAGTCATCGCTGTACTCAAAGTTTTTGTTGATGTTATCCTTAACTAGCTCTTCAATGTCTTCAGCATCAACATTCATGGGCTCATATGTCATTTCCTTTACGATATTTGGGTTTGCTAAAAGTTGCTGTTTCAAAGAGTTATTGACAGATACACTGGAACTATAGGAATCTAGATTTCTAGATTTTTCTTCAACTTCCTTGGCATCGGTGTCTAAATACCCAGGTTGTAAATAGACATTCTCCTTTGGTGTCCTAGTGGAAAAATTGAACGGCTTAACAACTTTGCTCTTGAAGACCTTTCTAACTCCGTTATACTTGGATTTATCCTCATCATTGAYCAACCCATACTTACTRAAGTGTCTRACCTTGAAAATCCARATTTTACTGAAAGGATCGTAACTTATGAAYTCGTTGTCAGGGAAGCTYTTCAGTAAATCTATAAATTCATTCAAGGTGTATTTCTTYTTATCGTATTCAACATTGAACAGTGTTATTATGGCTCTAACATTCAACCCCTCSCCWATGTTTGGCTTGATTTCRGAGTATTCATCAGGATACACCTCAACRGTACTTTCAGCTTCATTGAAGTTAACTATTCTTCCAAACAAGTTCTCCTTCAATGAGGGCTTTGCCAAGTGGTTCAAATCAATGGGCTCGATGAATCTGATGTTCCCGCAGTCCTTTCTTCCTATGGTGAAATTATCTATCTGAACCAGTTCCTCATCGGAAAAGGTCATTAGTTCCCTTATGTCAGGATGACACCAATACCCATCGYYGTCATCTTCCTCCARGKCAGAAACTTCTTTATYGCCAAACAGCTCTTCCAGCTTTKCTTGGGTTTTGACTTCATCAACAGTTCCCAAAGGTRCAGCTTCCTTYTTGAAKAGTTTGTCCTTGACTTGTTGTATTTTATCCTTGTTTATGTCCAATTTCTTCAAATYTTTATTCTTSAATCCATACTTCACATCCTTTTGYACCTTYTTCTCGTGGKYRTCCCTTCTTTGCAGAGAGATGCTTCTGTTACCTTGTAAGTAATGGTGGTTATGTAGGGTTTTCAGGAATATCTCATTCAAATTCAATCTTTTTTGCTTAGGTGTCTTTGCCTTTGTAGTCACCAATGCCGGTGGCATTTGCTGGCCTACAGTCATTGTCAATGGGTTTGCTTGAACACCGTACACTCCAATGCCCTCATACTGTGTACTTGGTGCAGGTTGACTTATGTTGGTTTGTRTTGATATTGGAAATTGAAGGGCAGGCTTGCTGTTGAATGACACGGGTTGGGTGCTAGGTGTTGGAGAGTTCAAWGCTTTATTMCCAAACAAACCTGTTGTTGTGTCTGCCTTTTTGACGCTTTGAAACATATTTGGTAATGCAGAGTTGACTGGGTTGCTGGTGCTTGGACCCGTAGGTGTTGATTGCAGYAWTCCAGGCGTAAAYCCTAAACTTCCTATACCATTGGACCCTTGRTTRTTTGTGCCTACAGTGGATGTGTTAAACATTKTAAKYCTATAAATAGTAGATGGTTGTSTWTKATAGGTTTTTGATATTTTTATAWTTTRCTCYATWGTTTAAAKGAAWRWTAATATGTTCATCATATATATMAATTCTGTTTACTTGCAAAACCWAAAAAAAAAAGAAAAAAAAACATACACCAAAAAAAATTTTCCCTAMGTTRTTAATGCTCCGCTACAAATTTTATAAAATATCAGAARTATWTAGAAGGMTAAAACWAAWGTAACCAGTTCTATAAGGACCATCCTAAAATATCYTTAAAGAATAAAGGCATTTCATCTTTCCATAGCCCATTGACTCCAATATCACTGTTAATGAAATTTATTTTAACATACTCATCKTCCTCYTCATCAAYKGATTCCAAGCTTAGGTCTCKCAGCAGATTGTACTTGTCCAGTATYACCATCTTRARCTTTCTAAAGCTTATTTTRAASACAATTTTACCATTGAACCTGTTGAATGTCACATTTCCTTTGAAATGGTTATCATGGATTTTCAGGTTCAAAAGCCTGTTTAATATCTCATACCCATCRGCTAATCGTTTGTATAGATCCATGATTTCCCTTAAGTAATCTATTTTATCGGTAACTGTATCTCTCCCTTCAACATCCGCTTCTATATCAATGTTGTCCTCTGTTTCTAAGAATCTCCATATTATTGATTTATCRCTGTTTAAGTATACATTTGTTTTACTTGTTGTTTTTATTTCCAATATTTCGTCTCCATCAATATTCACTTGAACAATGTGATGTGGCAAATACTTAAATTCCAACTCTACTATTTTAATTGYCTTACCATCTTCTTGTAGTATTTCCTCATCAGAAATTACTTTGTGCTTATGACTTGAAAAGTAATTATCTATAATATTGTCTTCAGCAAAAAMTAATTTTTTAGRYTTCTGTTCAAATGAKGTAAARTCTTTATTGTTARACTGTGTTTTAYTTAAGCAWTCCTTCAATGTTTGAASTAGATTCTGTTTTTTTGTTGAGTCCTTCATGTCATCAAGATTACCTATGTCAACACCATATTTCTTGATTAGTATAGAACGTTTCAAAGCCCATTTTTCATTTTCATACTTTTCATGAATGCTTTTTTCATTGCTTTTATTAACAGACATSATTTTATCTTTTTTCAAAATACTTAACTTCCTCAGCTTGTTCAATTCGAAGCTTATCATTTCCAATTTGTTTCTGAAAAAGTTCAATTCCSTTTGTTGTTCTTCAACCATTTTTAAATTATCTCTCAAAACTAAACATATCCCATCCAGTTGCTGAATTCTCCAATTAAGCCATACTTTTTCCGACTCCAAATCACAGTTGTCCTTTATTATGTTCAACAGCTTTACAAACTTATCTGTGTTCATCATGTCTTGATGTTTACCGCTTTCAAATTTTTTCAACAAATATGGCAACTTATCTATATTTTCAACATTGTTGTAATCATTTAGAATCTTTTGGAAATTTGTGTAGGACATCTCCAGCTTGGAGTTTAGCTCATTGATTATAAACCTATCAATCTCTAAAAGAGGTGTTTTTGTGTATAGGCTGTTGTAGACAGTTTCCTGACTTATGCTATCTAAATCACTTTGATTGATAAATAGTTTTATATTGGAATTTCTTCGGTAGAAATCCACAGGCACTAAATAACCATTGTTGTCTTTGTCAAAAAATTCAGGCAATTCCTCAAAGTAGTTTAAATTGGCCTTTTGAAAGATATTTAGCAATGGACCTTTATAATCATCAGGAATGTTACTCTTTTCAAGGATACTCAATTTTTTTGTGGGCGAACCTATAATCAGTGATCTATCTGTCAGTTTATTGTTATTGCTGTTGGTGCCTATGTAGTCAATGATGGGATACTTTCTGTTGTTTATGTGAATGGGAGACAGTCTCTGCTGAGATCTATTGACAATGGACATGTCCAAAATTTTTGATTGAAACAGATTGCTGACATTGGAWACAGATATGTTGTTTTCCAGATCTACTTCATCCTCTTCCATGATAGCTGCAGGAATGTTATCATTCTGAGAGTAGTTGCTTTTAGTGTTGTAGTTTTTATTCACTCTGTTTTTTCCAGCATCAGGATTGTTTAAAGATGTAYTCATGTTGTTTGGTTTATATGTACAAATATTTCAAAAATTATTACCAACAAAAAATAAACAAATATTCTTAACGCGTTCAAATGCGAAGAGAATAATATTGGGGGTGTTTTTTTTTTTTCTTGAAGTGTTAATGATAAAGGTTCTTTGTAATCGATTTGCTTGCCTATGCATTTATTATCAACCTATATTGTTTTCTTTGCATAAATTGTTGTTTCATAGTTTAACAATGTCTTCATATAAAATCCATGGGTCAATTTGTGAATAAAATTGGGCTTTCTTGAAACCTTCGATCACGTTTTTCTATAACAGTTCTTCAGACACAAATATCTTTACCCGCCATTAATTCAAAGAGTTTCTTTTGCCATTTAGAGAGACAGAACATGTCAACCCATAAAACTAGAAAAACGTAAAATTTTTCTTTTTTTTTTTTGGAATCTGTGAACTTTCATTCATCAAGGTTATCAGTTTTTTCYCTWGTTAATAATCAATGATATARCAAWCCATATAAACAGTTTATTATCACCAYACCATTACSTRCTAACACTCTATACTAAACATGCTTAACARATTTATTACCAGATTACCACATAACTTCAATCCTAGCTTAAAAAAGGCCATACTTCCTAAAATTCAAAATACTAATATCAGACTTATCTCCAACAACTCAAAACAACATATCCAATCCATTGATAACAGTAATGCTACTTCTAAAGTGTCTTCTACAAGACTCTTCAAAACTAAAGTATCTTTGCAAAAAAGATGTCCTGATTGTTATTTTGTCACAAGAAAGGGTAAATTAAAAGTTCTATGTAAATCATCCCCTAGACATAAGCAAACYCAAAAGTAGACYTTGCYWTATTATATAAAYTTGTTTTTYYATCATYAAAAAAAAAGCASTGATTTTTATATAAGTCCTTTGTATATAGATAACCCTAAACCACCTATTAAGATTAAATCACCTGATATGTCTATACTTTGTGTATCAGCAATGTTTGTAAAGAACTTTTTCTGTCTATTCAATTCATTCTTGGAAAAGTCTATTCTATAAGTTCCTATCAATTGATCTATTGAAGTGAATATAAATGTGTCATCRSTCATTTTCATAACATTACTTATGGCTGAATTAGCAGCATTTTCAGCTTYACARGTTTTTTCAAAAATTCCTGTTGATCTATCAAGTTTAGTCAATGAAATTKCATTGTCATCTCCTCCRGTAACTAAAAAKTYATCTTTTATATTTTCAACACTCATGATACCATTTTGATGGATTTTTAAACAGTCTTTCAATTCCAACATGTCTCCTTCAATCCTATATGACACAAGTATACCCTCACTAGTACCTAAAACTAAATAGTCATTCATCAGTACACAATCGAAAATACTACATTTTTTATAAAAAGTTTCATTAATGAGAGTGATTTTGTATTCGGTACTGTTGTTGCTGCAATGGATTTTCCAGCTTCTTATCATAGAATTAGAATAACATGTATACAAAACATTACGCTTGCTATCAAAGCTGAAGCATGTCACTCTAAGCTCAATGTTGTTAACATAGTTTTTGTTCTTCTTCAAATCCCTGGTAGTGGGTAATTTACAGACTAGATCCATGTAAAGACTTTTTAATCTGGTGGCCTTGTCCAAAACACTGTTAAATGACCACATAAATAACTCCTCTTTAGCTGAAGTACTTAAAAATAACTCCTTACCATTCATTAATTTGATTTTTCCACTCGTTTGTAACCCAGAAACATGTCCTCTATAAGTCATCAATTGAATATTTGCACATGGATTAGCTGATCTGCTGAATGTGTGTAACTTCAAGGTTGTGTCTTCACTACCTGTGACAAAATTGACTGTATCACCATCATCCTCCAATATAGTTATGCATCTTGTTTCTCGTCCATGTGTCCCCTCATGAATTAATATATCCTTCTGGGTTTTAATTTTCTGAATTTCAACGTAACAACTATCATCTTTAGTGTAAACACATGCAATCCATTTATTWTTTCCTGTAAAAACCGTCTTCAAATTTTCTGGTAATTTGTATTGACCTAGAATCATGTTTTTAGACTCATTAATTTCTAAGAAATAACCGTCCTTTATAGTGTTCACTACAAAGCCACTAGATGAACTGTACACAATATTTTCAATCTTAGAGGTGTTTATATTGTTAAATGCTTTCATAGTTAGATCTGCATTTATCAATCCGTACTGATAACGAGTTGAAACTAACAATAGTGGATCCTTGGCCTCAGATTGCAAAACAGTTTCACTGATTGTAGTAATAGCGTTTTCACTAAAAGTTATACATTTCAAAATATTGTCATTAGTATAGCATATGAGTTTCCCATTGAGCGTACCAACCATTAAACAGTGGTCATATTCTCTATAGTAACCACAAGTAACAATCAATGGCTGTTTGCTGTCCTTAACTATTTTACTATAGCCATACAATTTCTTGATCTCGAGTGATTCAAAATCAAAAGAATACAAAACAAAGTCGTCATTTCTGTTAGGAGAATCTATAATAAATTCAACTTTGTTATCATTGATTTGGCTCACTAATATCAATGATAAGATTTTTGTAACGTCTGAAATAAAAAACTCTTTAATTTTYTTAATCTTATTGTTTTTTTGCATTAGTATAAGGTTATTTCCTTTATCAATGGCAAAGAGCATTTTATTATAATTCAAACTTATAATTTTCACGAAGGAGTCTATTTCTATATCATTACAGGTAATGTCTGTTAAGTTTTCAGCGGAAATAGTGTATAGATTATTTCCGTTGTTTGTCAACATAATAAAGTCATCTTCATCAACGTTAATAACTTCCTTGATCATTTCTCGTTTTTTCAAATCTATTTTCAAGGTTTTAGCAGGTTTCTCCTCATCAATGTTTATAAAGGTAAGTTTTACCCTACCATCATTACCACATGAAAGAACTTGATTTTCATAATAATCAACATTCCAACAGTTCTTTATTTGTGTAACTTCATGAGATCCATATTTCTTTAGATTTGTTTCATCATTTTCAAACTTCCATGTAATGAACTTGCAATCTTCAGAGCAACTGAGGATTCCCCATAATGACTTTCCATCGTTTTTGTACATAAACTTAACCTTCCAAACTCTAGAAACATGTCCATATAGTTTTTGAAAAAGTTTCCCTGTTTTAAAATCATAAAGATTAATTGATCTGTCATCTGAGCAAGTTATCAAGAACTTGTAATCATTGTCAATACATGCGTCAAATATGATACCTTGATGGGAATCATCAGCAAGTTTATACAAGTCTACTATTTCATCATTTTCGATGYTGTATGTCCATAGCAAACATCCGTTTAACACAGAAGGGGATACTACAAAAAGTTCTTTATCTTTCAGTTTTAAGTAACCTTTGTATGAAATTGAACTCAACTTATTTTGTTTGAYTCTATTCAGAAGTTTGAATGACKTTAGGTCRTGAAYTAATATTTCATTGTAACACGTCAATACATAGCWCTTGTTTCCACAAARTTCAACATCAGTTATCCAATAAGTACAGCTGACAACATGCGTGTCTAAGTCTTTGCATTCAATATAGGTACTATGAGATTCAAATATTKTKGAAAGYGRMATTACTGTATACACATCTCTTCCAAAYAAAACAACTTTATCTAGATCATCAAATATTTTYAAKCCACATACGTTTATGTCCGTAACTTCYTCATTATAATTTTGAAAGACTTTATTAATCTGCTTGATAMGAACTGCTTTAGACTCAATCACTTGGTAGATTTGTATTGTATCGTTCTTCGACAGCCAGTAAGTTAAGTTGTGTTCTTTTTCATTCTTTCTTTTATATATTTTACACTGTTGAATAATACTCGACTGGAAAACATTAAGATCGTATGATTTATCAGCGGTCATTTTCAGCTRGRYRTTTYAAACRYTTTGYTATACTTGTTTTTTTGTTTMTGGGTGAAWGAATCCAAYYRATWAAACTYTGGWTGMTCTGTTKCTTTATCARYTATTTWGAAAATGTATYGTAGGCATCGCCTYATTTSTATTGTARAATTGCTKTATACGCAATGAGGAAAATTTTTTGCCGAATTTTTTTTTTATTTTGTTTTTTTTTTTTTCAGGAAAAGAAAAAATAWGAATRCGAAACAWGAAACCTCAATCGGTGTTTAATYTACYCTCYTTTCAAGMTTCAAACTTAAAGACACCATTAATCATATTCAAAAACATTAARKACCAAAATATACAGACTTGGTATAAAAAAYACTTATTAACATCAATGAATAAAAGCTTGTAGAAATGAGCAACAAAGTATCTACTAATAACYTCTCTAATCTCAATGTTCACAACACACCTATTGTACTTGATAAAAATGTAGCCATTGARCAATCATCKGATTCAAARCAYCAATCATACACCTTTTGGCTGGCAGATGACACCTACAGCCTTGGTGGATACACTYTATCAACACAGTCTGCTGATCTSAAACTATACTCAAGRCACAGYGTYAAACCATACTGGAAGCTTAAAAATGATTCTAAYTCTTTGCATAAAGGYTATATGGATAACGACCTTTTTGATGCAGAACTGCCCTTACTGAATGGATTYTTACCTTTRGACYTGGTTGAAAAYTACGCCACYAWTKYCAGTGATGATATWAATGCTAGATTTTACAAARGTAARAARAAAACTYTAATAACCGATATTCTYACCCTTGACAAATGTATTGTTACAATYGTTGATGGTTATAATATTAATATTTCAGATAGAAAGGGTACAATCATYAGCTGYTTRAACCCAATAACRCATCCCTTTTTGTTGAGTTCACCWAACAATGGCGCTTTCAACAARAACAGCTTTACRAATCAACCTAARAATGGATACYTAACTTGYCTGGCTCCTATAATTGGTTTACCTAATYTRATTGCTGTAGGTGGTGTKAATACTGATCAGCTTYTATATGTYGATACAGCTACRAATGAAATTGTTGGAAGATTAGATTTTTCTGCTTCYTATAAAAAAAAGAGAATTACCAAAATAAGAACTCCATCAGTAATCACCAATATCTCAGACAATYTATTATTTTTATTRGATGACAATGTTAGCATAGACATTGTTGATCCTATTAAGAATGTTTTGGTTTCTTCTTTYTCAATCAAAAACAAAACTACCWCTGAYGATTTTGTGATAGATTATAAARTTAAGAATGGCTCTATTTTCATMTTGACTGAAAAAAGAATTATTATTTATCAATACAGTACCAATAAAATTTTGAAAGAGATMTTCTTAGTTAATGCTAATCCTAAAGAAAAACTCAATCCAGATGTTATAGAAATGCATCACTCCAATAGCAGYTTGATATACTTCGGTAACAAAAAAAGAGGGTTAGCTGGTGTTTTTAATATCAATGATCATACATGGMGATCCAAYATGATTCGTCTGGCAAMTGACARYRTAACAACTTTCTAYAACTTGTTAACAAAAAATGARCCTTAYGATTACATGGGYTTGACTCCRTTGGGGGACAAATTGATAATTATTCACGATATGTCTCAACAGAATCAAAAAATTGAGTTGTTTGACACTGACTTCGATAAAGGTACCTTTGAACAATTAAAATTGGCTATCAGYAATTATAAYGTCAATAAAMGATWTTTGCARCATGCYTCTGATAACTCTTCMGTRGATAAACTAGGMGATGTATCRAAGGATAATTTGGATAAACTGACTTCTGTYTATGGGACACTGTTGGATAAATCACTAATGAGTYTAAATCATGTTAGTAAAGAAACAACTTCCTTYAATGCAAAATCTTCAYTRCAATACATYGAGTATATGCACACCAAGGCATCTGAAACTSATCAATCAGATATTGATAGCTCMTCAAMTTATGCMAAWAAATTCAAAAARCAATTTGCTGAAMWTGACRGTACTGCAGGTACAGAATWTAAAATYAATACWGAAGTCGTTGATTTCAATAACTTTGAAAATTTCTTGAAGARTCAAAAWTATTCTTTGGATAGTGATCCTGCYGGTACAKTAAGACACAAGCTRTTYACAGAATTTAAATTATTAACGGAAATTGTAAAAGGATCTACATCTCAAAGATTTACTAAAACAATACCATGTGAAGCWCTSTTGAAAGTTATTGAAAATAATGTTTTRGAAACCTCAGAAGAYTTTCAACATTTRATGAATGGGCCTCCTTTACAATACAGAAAGTTGGAATTAAAYTTGGATATTTTTATCAAAAARAACAGYCCAGACAAYTCCAAGAAAGATAGTTCTGTTGTCGACCCAACAARAAAATCTAAAAAGYTAACRYCAGATGAAAMTATGTTAGACAAGTTCAACCAAACCAATTATTGTGGTCTTTTACCTATYATCYTAGAAAAYAGCTTTGTCAGTGATAGTATTAAYTTCAATACCATATTGCAGATGATAATCAATAACCCTGTATTATACAAAATGATTAAGCATTTTATMTGTAAAGTTCCTTGGCAAAAAAAGCCCTTATTGATTCATGAATTTGGATACATGATTGATTCAATGCAGAAATCTACATACTTTGATGCCAGAATATTGTTGGGACACCTTGAATATTTCCATGGGAAGAACTACASTGTCACGGAGCCATTYTGTCAAGACGTTTATGAAACRTACATCAATCTTGTAGATATTCTATTCAAGGAATTTTCWGGTTACAGTTCAGAACACACATCATCATTTGAAAACAGTATTATCAATCTGAACATAACCACCGCATCAACTGGAAAGAAAAAAATATCAACGAAGCCAGGAAACAATAACAACAGCGGCATTTCCAAGCATCAAAAGAATATCATTAATCATATAGATGCTTACCTATCTAAAGAAATACAAAAAGTCAAAAAGAGTATCAAGACTATAAACACTGAAGTGTTGACAATCAAGAATGACATCAATGATCACGAGTTCAACGAAATTACAGCCAAAAATCCAAATTGGTTGGTTCCTGAATTTGAAGTTGCTGTCTCCAAAATCTCCCCGCAGCTTTACTACAAAGTATTTGAGGATGATGTTATTCCAAAATACTGTTCGCAATCCACTAAGTTCTACTTAACAAGTGTGCTTTTTGAGATCGATGGCCCTCAAAAAAATCAAATTAGTATGAACAAGATGGACGATGGATGGTATTTATTCAATGATCATTTCGTTTCAAAAGTCAGTGATCAGGAAGTGTTTGACTTGTCCACAAAGTACCCATTGGTAATGAATTACACTCAAGCAAAATTCTGCGATGAAGATGTAAACATAACTAGCGGGATTGATTATGAAATGCTTGAAAAAGAAGATGAAGTATTCTTTGGAGARAAAATTGAACCTYATAGYGAGCTTGCKATGGATTCAGAGTACGTTGTTGAAAGCTACATGAAAAAGGAAATTGTTCCTAATGGTGTTGTRAAGATTATGAAACCTGACATCAGAGTTCTGGCTAGATTAACCGTCATTAAAAAACATGGAGACAAAATGAAGATATTGTTTGATGATTATGTTAGTCACCATAAGAACATAGAAGATTATGTTACTGCTTATTCAGGTATATTACCAGGAGACTTGGAATATGGAAAGTCAAAGAAGAAATTGCACTACAGACAAGAAACGTTCAGAAAGTTYTGGACATTGATCAAAAGAAACTGTACCATTATAGGACATGGATTAAAGTCAGATTTCRCTGGTATCAACATAAAGGTTCCAGACGACCAAGTTATMGACACCGCYAAAATCTATTGGAATGGTGGAAGATTGTTATCATTAAARTATCTTTTCCACAAAATGTTTGGTCAATCCATACAAGATAACAACCATGACTCTTATGAGGATGCCTATGCAGCATTTGTATTGTATGAAAAATATAAAGAGATGAAAGACAATAATGAAGATGAATGGGCTAAGTTCACCAAGGAGTTATTCAAGGAAGCCAAAAAATCAAATTACAAAATTTAATGTATATATGTTTATATATTTGGCTATCTATGGCTGTTGGCTGAGTTCAGTGTTCTTGGACTGTTTCTAAAGTATCCATTACTGGAGTTATGTCTCATTAAGAAAGATGATGATTGATGAAGATTGGCAGAGTTTTCTTGAAACACATTTTGATTGAAGTTGATCATTTTTTTGGCCTCAGTGTCCCAAATCTTTGCTAAAATCAAATCATAAGTATTTTCTTCCATGTTTTTATTRCTYATTGGTTTACCATCYTKTCCRACYGAGTTGTTATAAGAYTTTACTGATTGAGTATTGTTRATRTTYAAGTTYGTCARTGATGTCATATTMGAGCCTGTCTTTGTGGTTCTATCYGACATAGATAACTTTGATTCCGAWGCTGTTTTGTTATCTGTGTTTATYTCCAAAAGTGATTGTATCTTCTTCAAGTTTTCAACTAAAGGATTRCCAAATCTCTTAATGCTGTTGTACTCCTTGGCAATGTTTTCAAAGTCTCTCTTTGCATCAACAGAGAAAGGTTGAAATATGGAGTCAAATTTACTTCTTGACTGATCAGTGGACAAGTCCAATATTGAGTTTTCCCTCTGTAACCACAGTCTCTGTTGTGTTCTTGAATCCTTGTCTTCTTTGAGAGTATCACTTTTCAAAAAGGAGTTGAAATCGTTAAAGTCAGTCTCACTATTCTTTTGGGCTGCCACTGGTGAGCCATTACTATTGGCCATKGTTGCTATTTTCAGCAAGGAGTTAGCTGCCATGCTATTTGAACTGATATTATTGTTAGAGCTYCTCTTTATGGACCCAGTTGAGTTTGGTCTAATATTTGAAGTATCCAAATTGTTAAGGTTTCTTCCAGAAAACAAATTGTTCTTGAAGGTGGATCTTTCAGGGGTTGTTATAGGTGATCTATTATTAGCTAGATTGGTGTACAGATTTGTCATACTTGGATTCTTGGCTTTTAGCATAATTGTATCATTCAACTTTTGATCTCTAGAGGCTTGTTTCAATTTATTCAATCTGTCCTGTTCATTGGATATATTGAGAGTATTGTTACTGTTATTTCCATTACGAGCTTTGATATTCAAAGGTTCTTCATTCTCATAGCCAAATTCATCCTTTATAGTGGCATTTTGATTAGAAATTCTAGACAAATCACTGGAATCTGARGTATTTTCTGTAGTCGTTGACTTTTCATTTGTACTAAAATATTTTTTAATTTCGGTRGAAGTTGAACTATTAATGAAATCCTTRTTTATGTAATTAAATTTATGGTCTGAATCTTTGTCATGCATGAAAGAAGAGGAGAAACTCGAATATTCCATATTGTTCGCACTATCCTGCTTCATATTTGAGGAAGTATTTGTATTATTGATTTTATTCTTATCTTCACYWTTCCCTAGACTTTGATAAGATTGTTCTTTTTTAAATTGAGGTTCTAAGGTGATAGTGTAGTTTTCTTGTTGAAAGTTCATGTTTGGCTGTAATATTTGGTCATCTTCTTGAAAAATCATATTTGAATTATCATTTATGTGAGATGAATCTGTGTTATTGACAACCTCAGAGTTGTTTGCATTAAACTCTTTACTCTTGTTATTTTCAAACGATTTATTTGTCAAGTCTTGTAAAGTATTAACCTTATCATCAACTAATGCGTCTTCCATCATTCCGGATGATATTAAATCGGCATAGTTTTGAGATCCAGCTTTCAAAATGGCATCAGTAGAAATTCTATCRGCTGAGACTCTTGAGTTGGTTCTGAAACTTGAAGGGACCAGATATGATAGCTTACTTTTGTCCTGATACAAACTATCTTTGTCAATGGTCAAAAGCTTTGAGTTACTGTTCAAAAGATTCTTGAGTTCAATACTTCCAGAAGTACCATCGGAAACATTTAATTGTGAGGCTTTCATTGAATGGCCGGTTGGTATWTGGTCTTCAGGGGGGCTGTCCATTATACTTACCTTATCATTAATTTCATYGTCTTTTTGAGAGTTGGATCTAATTTGCTGGTCAATTTCCTCAAGTTGAACATTCTCGTCTAGGTCTTCATAATCACTGTCACTTTGTAGATGGAACGTTTTGTTTAGATTGGTGGTCATATTGGACTTACCCGGAGCACTCATATCTTTAGRTGGGATAGGAGAGTTTGATTTACTTTCATCCGGGTTATRCACACTTTGTTTAGACTTTYTGCTTTGTGTTGAGTTTCTGGATAAAGACTTTGAAAGCTGYCTGCTGTTGAGCTTGTGATTAAACATGGACTTGGAGTTATTTCTCTTTCTTTTGAGGATATCTTCTGAGGATCTAGACTTGTTGAGTGATGTGGCGCTGCTGATTGATTTAGGACTGTGGCTATTGGATGTATAATAATCATTCAAGTCATGCAAAGAGTTATGCCTAATGTTCTGTTTACTAAAGTTGGTTTTAAAACTAGTGACAGAGTTTGTATGATTCTTCACTGAAAATTGTTTGAGGGGTCGTTTATTTGTACTTGCTGAGTTTATTTTTTTCAAAGACTGATTTCCGGGGTTCTCATTATAGGAAGTAGATTCYGTTGTGCCAAGAGACATCTATGGTARATAMTGTGTGATGGATATTTGGTTTTTTAGACTSRATTGGYTWTTTCTGTGTGASTTGTTCCTGTGTTKARAATATTTCAAAAAAATGTATWTAAAAAAACACTCATTAGTCAGACGCATTTRAATTAATGACTTRGTTGTCTTTTATTTCCGATGTGAGTCACGTGGGACTTTAGCTGTATTTTTCTTTTTTTTTTTTTCTCATTTGAGTAATAATTCCAAAATTTCCCTTTCTGGAAGCCATGTCTTAAATAAGTAAGAAGCGCTTAGATGATACAAGTGAATACTCTTTAAAAAAAAATTTTTTTTTTGCATTTCCYTTCACTCTGCTGAAAAAAACTGGTTTGTATTTAAAGGATCCTGCTAAGTTTTATTATAACTGTWATAAAGTYGTTRACATTTTCTCTTAATAGTTAGTTAATGTTTATAAATTTATTGCTWTAGTTAAAAGARATGAWKTAAAAACCACAACGTAAATTCACGACGGTTCATCATTGGCTGTGGTAGTGTTTTAATGCTGGTAAAGTTGCTATTTAAGCACCTTGATTGCAGGTTTAGTCGAACACCGACTTTGGACCCATGACTTTTGATGGTAACGATAGTTTATAYTTTACCGGTAAATTGCCACAGCTGCAAGAACTGATCGAAGAAAAATAGRTTCCTTCATTTGAAAGGTTTCCAGTACTCGATCTCGGGTGCGATGAATCAACCGCGTCTTAATCTAAGTGCTACTTTTGTCTTTTRTGTGTATTTAYACACWCTWAAGGCAGTGCACTTGCTACAGATTAACATAAAGAATGCCTTCGTGCTTCTTGYCTGGGGTTCATTGCAAGGATTGGGGATACATTTTTTTTTTTTTTTGTTTTRATATATACAGAATCTATYGTAARGGAATTYTCTYGTAYTTYACTTCTTTGACTTGAAAGTGGAATTAAATCCTAACAATTCGTTAATCTCTTGTGTCCAATAGTTTTCTCCTTTGGTAATGCAGTGTATGCCTGCRAGTTTGTTTTCTTTGTATTCATCATCTTTGATAATWATATCTTTRAACGGTATATCCTGGTTTTGGTGTGTGTAAATAGTTCCAACCTCATTTATTACATGTATTTCATCACCATGCTTCAAGTCACATTGAACAACAGAGTCRATGGATAACTTGGCCGGCGAATCTTTCATATCACCAACTCTTTTATTATCAACCACTTTAATTTTKATATGCGATGAGTACGGCAGAATCAATGGTCTGAATGATAATGATCTTGGACAAATTGGAGTCAGCATAATGCATGGGACACCTGGTGACACTATGGATCCTCCSGAGCTCAATGAATAAGCTGTTGATCCTGTTGGTGTTGATAGAATAACACCATCTGCTATGGCTGTCGTTAATTTTTCTCCATCTATGAAAATGTCCAAGTTCAACAAATGTGGACTGTTTCCTCTATAAATGAATATGTCATTCATTGCAAATACCTTCTCGTACTTCCCAGAACAATTTGAACTTGGTTTCTTCAGTATCGAATCCTTTAAATGACAAGCTAATCTCGTTCTTGAAATCACCTTTGATTTATTATTTGATATAGCTTGGAATGCCTGATCAAACTCAGAGATTTGATATGGTAATAAAAACCCCAGAGTCCCTAACGAAATTGGCAAAATTGGCGGTACAATATTYTTGTTGAACATTCCTACAGCATGCAGAATCGTTCCATCTCCRCCAAGAGTGATCATCAGGTCTGTCTTTTCTATAATTTCTTGATTTGAACCTGWATARATTCTTAGTGTCTCGTCGYAGTAGCCRAACTTCTTCAGTGATTTTTTYAAATCTTCCTTGCATTCTTCTTGAACAATTATGTTGTATGCATTATGCTTGTAATATATCTCTGTTAGCAATTTAGTKATTATCAGAGACATGTATTCTGTTGTCTCCTTTGTTTCAGGTTTCTTTACAATAAAAATGTTTTGAAGCTGAGATTTGTTGGTAGTGTCTTTTTTCCATCTTAATGTTTGAAGTTTAGAAAACTTGTTGACTTCATATAAAGGGTGAACAGAGTTTCGTAATTTATCCAGATTCAGGTATTCCACATTGTAAAATCGTTTAGAAACATTAAAAACACTGTTGCCTTTGAGTYTCAAAGTATTTATCATTRAATTATATATTATATTGAWGAGATGTTRAGATTTGTAAATGTATTCTGTGGTCTTTGTAAYGTTTAATTYATTGATGAGTYTGTTAAAACAAACTTYAAGCTYATAATTTTATGTTAGTGATATCAGTTCCAGAAAAAAAAAATCAYATCTGCGRAAGAGTCATTACGTTRAWCAAGAAAATTAMTTAATGTGARGATAATCAAAARARAATATTAMATTTATATGTAACTCACATAGGTRAWTCATTRTCTCTTYTASATATAGCTATCYRATACAAATAATARCATRAATYACTTATTTTGTATTWATAAAAAAAAGKTGTGTATAAATCGTAAACCCTATTTAGGTTTTCTYAGTGGGTAAATCATTAATGTTYTCATYAYATATAGGAAGATCAATCATGGTCAATTTAAAATGTTGATCCTTCTGCAGGCTGTGGAAGAGCCTTGTTGGTAGCTGTTATCATTTCCTTTCTCAAGTCCAAAAGTATATCTTCCATTGTAGTGGATCTTTTCCAGTTTTTCATTGTATTGAACTTCTCAACGATAATTTCTCCGGTGGTTTGGTCTACACAGTCCAAGTTRATTTTTGAGACAAACTTGACCTTTGGTGGCTTGTCTGGGTATGTGCTRTCACACTCTATTTCAACTGAGTATATYCTGTTGGCATGAGCACTGTTTGGAGCACCTAGAATAGTGCCATTCCACTTGGTCATGGTAACATCCTCACCGTCTGCTAATCCATAGGAGCACACCTGTGAGCCACCCTTCTCACCTTTTTCTAATTCTTCCARCAATCTGAAACTTCTAGGAATRGCCATTTTATRTAWGTTTGTARTTTCTAATGGTTCCTGTRTRAAAAGTGTATTAYKTYATAAGTTSTTATCTATACYAAAWGTGTAATGATTATCTTCAAGGTGTGTATCTATTTTTTTTGGTCTTTTTTCCGTGTATCTGAGYTTTTTTTTAAAAGRCCAAATGTAGTMTRCGCTACCAATACTGCTGAAATCWATCACATATCCTAAACACGAATRCCAAGTGTAAACAAAAAACAASGGAATTTTTTGGATTYATTACRAATAGCAATYAWAGTCTCATTCGTGWATAAAACTTTTTTTAARAAAGAAATGCAACAATCTCTTGKTYAYGWCAARATRYTTATTTTTTTATWTYTTAKMATRCTTGAATAAWWAGAATAAAAAGCCAAAWTAYGATMTGTTGTTAAGTGATTGATTGATCCAAATATWCAWMAWAYTCAAAAAGTTYTTACATAAAATGGTKTTAATATCWATGAACACACCGCGACTTTTAAARAARAAAGATGCAACAAATTCTTTGGTCACTCAAAATGAAGTCACTTCTGTTCTCATATGCTCAGCCATTTTAGCAGCTACATTTCTAGGTCTGTTCTCCGGCTTTAATAGATATCTGGCTAGATATGAGCAGGCATCAGATATTCCAAAGGTTTTTTTCCAGGATAGACATCTTGCATCCAATATTGGGAATAARAACGGAAAATGGCTATATGGTAAGGTACTGTCGGTTGGTGATGGTGAYAATTTYAACTTCTATCATATGCCTGGTGGAATTCTGGGAGGATGGGGRACCATTAGAAGTGAGCCTCAATTGAAATTAAACAAAATCAAGAATCCAGCAAAWAAGACTTCTAAAACTGCTCAAACTAATGATAATCTATTGACATCAGCATGGAAATTAATTGCTGGTRATAATGATTCTAAAAGTAARAAAAARGTGAATCAAAAGAAACACAAAACTTCCAGAACAACGGTAGACAATAAAAAACAAGCAAAGGCTGTTGCTTGGTATAACGATCTGTATAACAACTGGTTCACCGACAAGACTACATCTGCACACTTCATGAGTCTCCCAATATACTACGTTAACAATTATAAATATAGAACAATATCTGTTAGATTATGTGGTATTGATGCACCAGAAAGATCGCATTTYGGATCAAAGGCTCAGCCATATTCTGATGAGGCCATGAATTTTCTAAAACACACCCTTTTAAACAAGAAACTGTACATTAAACCTTTGGAAATTGATAGATACGGAAGRTGTGTCGCTAGAGTTCTTTATAAAGACAATTTCTTCTCCAAAGAGAAGGATATTTCCCTAGAAATGCTAAAGGTCGGCTTGGCCACTACTTTTGAATCAAAAGGGAAGATCGATTTTGATGGACAGGAAGAATTATATAAGAAAGCGGAACTTGAATCTAAAAGAAAGAAAAGAGGCATGTGGCGTTTGAAAAAGCTTGAATCGCCTGCTGAATTTAAAAGAAAGCTAAGGGAATCTAAATAAATAAAGRTTGTATATAATATCCATCAAAATTGTCATTTCTTTTCTTCTTTATATGTTTTCAATAAGAACTTTTATWAASAAWAAAAAGTGAGATCARCATTTGGCATCTATTCCWGCWCGCTTTTCCTGTTCTCTAAGTTCAAACATTATTTGTATAGCAACAAATAAGCATCCRCTGCTTGCAAAGAAAAAGATCAATCCGTTGGTGGTAAATAGCAAATCATTCAAGAACTTCTTAGTACCGTCTTGGCCTAGGCAGAAGCCAAAAATATTGGCAATCATCATGAGCCAGACATTTATAACACAACCAGCACCTGTCAACAGTCTATAGAATTTTGGCTTATGGCCGAACATCTTGTAAACAAAGCTTGATAAGAAGATCTCRGGAATTAGGAAAAGAACAATCATCCATCCCCATARTAACAGCTTAAGCTCAATATCATGCCATATGGCAACAAAGGTGAAAACACAAAATGATGCTAGCAAACGGTTCTTACTTCCACCCAATGGAATGTAGATRTATCTGATAACCCATTTGTTGAAGGATCTATGCCAAGATCTCCAAAACTGCAATGCAGAAAAGTTGTTGTTCATGCAACGAAGCATGTTTTCTGGAGGATCAATGTTGTCCATGAGAGACCATAGTCTAAAAAATCTCCAAGGAATCAGCAATTTCAACCATACTAAGTTCAGGTTGAACAAACCGATCATTGATATCTGATATGAAGAAAGCCCTTCCCATGCTTTAAATTTGGATAGTGCAACCACATAAGTGTAGTGAAGTAAAACTTCCATGGTCAAGAAGCAGAACAAAAATCTTAGCAGGTAGACTACCTTGAACTTCATGCTGTTGGGTAATGATCTTTGACTTTGACATAAGTAATCATTGAATGTGACAACAGGACCAGCAATCAATAAGGGAGCGTACAATAAATAAGCAAACTGATTGACAATGTTGTATTGCTTGATGTTGTGTCTGTATGACATTCTTTCAATATCGTTTGTTATAGGTTCTAACTTGGCATTCTGCTTTGTTGAAACTCCCCTCGTGTGCGTTTCTAATAATTCAATAGTGTCTTCTGATTCGTCTCCTTTCTTTTCTAGTGACATCAATTCCTCTGCTTCAAGTAAGTCAAACTCGTAACTTAGTAATCTGAGCAACATGAAATTGTAGAAAACATCCCATCTGGCCACAATGCCTTTAAACATGGAATCCATGAAGCCCAAAACTGACAATATATCACCATATTTCCATTTTCTAAACTTAACATTGAAAAATAAAGTTCCTACACCAAAAAAGAATAATGCAAGCTTTCCCATTTTGTATTGCTTTTGCTTTATGAAAAGATAGGTAATTCCGTGTAACATACCAATCAAAAACAAAATTTTTATCATATTAATGCCATGCAAAACAAACAAGAAGATGAATCCAAAAACAAAATCAAATAGGATTCTCTTGTTTCCTGGGAGTAAATAATCAACCAATAGTTTTTTTAATAAAACATGTCCAGTGGCTACACCACTTAATAACAAAAAGTTGTCTCTGAAGAAGCGGTATTGCTGATCAGAGTTGTCAACCTTTCTTCCAAACAGCCATCCTTTTGAAAGTAATCTCGAAAAGCTTTGATAGTTCTGGTTATACTCAGATGTGGCTGTTATAGTTGTATARAACATATTAGGCACCACAATAACACASAGTGCTATATAAAGCTTGAATTCGAGGCTCTTCCACTTAGAAGGTTGGCCAYTGACATTCTTTTTTGGTTKAATACGATTATCCAATGATGTAAGTCCAAAGAATCCTTGGGCTAAACTGAGAATACTCATTGTTATCTAATATTTGTAGTTAAAATACAATGTTGTATCTGATAATTACCGTRTTCTTTTGGTGTGTTATTATTGTTTACCTTAAGTTTATATAAATTTGGAAATCTCCYTGAACATGTAWGTTGTATATTTTTTTTTTTTTTTGASAGATTTCACGTGTATGATATCGAAAAATATRAAAAATATGTAAAATATTATGAATGAAGCTAAAAAGACAACTGTATGTATTATATAATYTAGTTCTTTGGTARGTAKTCTTTTATTTCGTTTTGAACGTAATCCCAGAATGAAACGCATACACCGTTTTCCAAAGCAGAGTTTATGTCGTATCTAGGAGTATCAACAGCTCCAAATGGAATCACATAATCACCTGTTTTYAAATCCGGACAGAAGCATCCGTATAACTCTGAGTAYGCACCAAACTTAGGAGCGTAGAATGCCATATCCCAAAACTTTTGAACAAATCYAGGATAGTCTCTTGCTAGTTCTGTGGTCAAAATACCTGGGAAGACGGATACAGATTGAATGCCATATTTCTCATCAGTTTGATGCTTGATACCATAGGCCTTTGCTTGTAAAATACTGCAGGCTTTGGATTGACCGTATAAGGTGCTTGAGTGTGGTCTAGCCTTCATGTCCAAATACTTTGGATCCTTTTGATTAAACCCGTATGGAGTTGGGGCAGCCATGTGAGCTAAGGATGATAACCAGATAATTCTTTTCAAGTCAYTTTCAGACTTYTTTTTGGTCAAAAACAATGGATCAATGTAAGCTTGCAATAATTGAGGACCCATGACATTGGTGGCAAACATTAATTCGATTCCATCAGAGTTGGATCTGTCATTGAAGTTGGACATCAAKCCGGCATTGTGGATAACAAAATCAACTTCTTTATCCTTTAGCAATTCTTGAAGTTTCAATCCAGTTTGCTTAACGGTGTCAAAATCAGATAGGTCACAACCGGCAATTATGCTTAAGGAACCTTTGGTGTCTTTGTTCTTGGCCAACAGCTTTTCTTTGGCTGCCCTCCCCTTGGACTCGGTTCTTACAATACCGTACACGTTACAGTTTTTAGATAGTAATATATCAACAACTTCGTATCCAATACCAGTGTTCATACCAGTAATGATACATATTTTGCCGGTTAAATCAGGATAGTTCTCGACTGTAAAGTCCTTGTTGACAATAGGTCTGAATCCTCTGTATGTATGCTTTAAGAATTGACACTTTGACTTTTTTGCAGCCTTAGGAAGATCAGAAAAGTATTCAGACATTGTTTTAATTTATTTTGATGGTTCTATAGGTAAAGATTCCTTAAAATTCATGTAAAACCCACGATAATTATTTAGAWTWTTTAAAAGGGGAAAATAAATTGAAAATCATTAGTCGCTTTGGATTTCTTAGGGGGTTGTTTCAATGACCAAATTATTTACTTTTTTTTTTTTTTTTTCATTCAATGATTATTTTTTATAAGAAAAGCTTTTAAACAAGTCTAAGCAAATTAAAAAGGATTCATCCAAAGACTAAAAGTTTTTATTTGATTCAYAWTTAGCCMCAGYACATATTGTGTTAATCRAAYAGTACATAAGYTTTTATTGRGAWTCMAGWYATACTTCCTYAATATATAATGTTYTCWTCATTTGCATCYAGCTCGTACAAAATCGATTCCAATTATCGATACAAGGATGTCATCAAGGAAAATTACATGAACTTCTGGACCATTCATGAGGGAGAGTCCAAAAAAACTAAMCAGAAGGTTTCCATATTTAAGTTTGACAAAAAGAAGTTTGAAACTTACGTAAAGGACAGAGAAAGTAGGAAACTGACATACAAGAAAATAGAAGAAGGCGTCACCAATCTGCAAAAAATCAAACATCCTAATTTTCTGAACATTATAGAACCAATAGAAGTCCACTCTTCCTCCTTTATATTTGTAAGTGAATATATAAAGGACAATCTGAGGGGTAAATACGGAAAAAAGACTGGAAGTAGCATGAGCAGTGAAAATATGTCCAAGAACTCAGTTATTTTCAAAAAGGGTGTTTATGAGTTGTCTAAGGCTTTGGACTTTATGCACAATGTCATGAAGAAGGTGATGGTTTCTTTGAACCCAGACAATGTTCTTATAGACTTCAAAGGAAACTGGAAAATAGGATCCTTATTTAATATCAGTTCAGTTAATGACTCTTATTATGAGCTTGACTTTTTTGGTGACTATGAGTATGCATTCAACATCAACTATTATGCTCCTGAGGTYGTRTTCAATTCCAAGTTTTACTAYCAAAGTGATTACTTTTCYCTGGGATTGATYGTGTACTTTTTAGCTTATGGAGATGATTATTTTCATGTTGAAAGAAACAGTGTGGAATATTATAAACAGGACTTTAAGACTTTCGAAAGTAAAACATTGAAAGTTGGATACAAGAATCTGTTTCCCTTGCTAGTGGTCAATAATACGGACTACTTCTTTATAAGGTTGGTAAACACAGTTCTGAACAGAGACTTTTCTATGAGATCTGAAAGTTTGCTTGAGTGGATGACCCAAGAGTTCAACTCTGATAATGGATCCGGAGACAACCAGTTGATCAAGACATTGCTGTTTATAGAAAAAGGTGACTTCCACTCTATAGCTTCTGAAAGACAACTTGTGTTTTTAAATGGGCTAACAAAAATTTGGAGCCAGTTTAACAAGTCTATAGTAATAAGTCAGATTATACCATTGTTGACCGAAATATTGAACATGAAATTATCAATGAAATCCATGGGTAAYGCGGATTCACAAATGGTARATCTAGCTTTTAATATGATACTGGACATAGGAAACGATATGCTGGACCAAAAAGAGTTTRTYAKTCAYGTCTATGACCATTTAGTTTTTGAAAAATTGGTTTTGTATGAGCCYGTATTTGGRTTRATAYTGCAAAGAATWGATGTGTTTCAAAGAGGCCTTGATGATGAGATGTTTGTAGACTTACTGAACAGCAAGTTGTTAAAGTATTTTGGGAAGAAATACATTGTGGTAAACRCTGATCAAGTTAATATTCAAGCTATTGTGCTTGAAAAGACCTTTGTTGAAAGTTTGATAAWTTGTCCTCTCTTTGAGTTGTCAACGTGTTATACAGATTCAATACTATTGAAATTGTTTAGTCAAACACAGAGCTTGAAAATCAAGCTGCTATGTTTGGATGTCATTAAACAGTTTGTTGACTTAGACAAGATAACAGTTTATCAAATGAATGAAAAGGTTTTAAAGCTTCTGGAAAACAACAAGTCCGATAATGGCAAGGTGGTCATATCCATAATGGAAGTTTTGAAGACTCTGGCCCAATCAGATGCCTTTTACAAAAATAACAAAGGCATTTTGATGGAGAGAATTTTGCCGTTGTTATGGAAAAGYTCCATGAGCAAGAACTTGACATTAAGTGATTACAAAGGCTTTCAAAATGTTCTAAACTATGTGAGTCGACAAATCCAAGAACTTCATATAAAGGACTTGGAAAGAGATGGTCCCAAAAATGATACATCAAAAAACACGATAGGTGATTTCAGGGATGTTGTCAAGACAGTTGACATGAATGAAAGTACAAACTGGATAGCCATGAAGGAAAAAGAACAACTAGAAAAACTTAACAAGGCAAGTGTAGTAATGAAACCAAAAGATGAAAATACGAGAAAATCTATGAACAAAAGTGTTTTGACGCCTACTAGAAAGCAGCCATCAAAGATCGCTTACGACAATACAATGGGTATACTGCAACCAAAAGTAAAGAATTAAGTATATTTATAGTTTAATTGATGACTACAAAACTTATTTTGTTGAGCATAAAATGTATATTTTTTTTTTCCTTTTGATTAAATGTGATAGGCTTGTTCTACACTAATGACTTTATTGGTTGCGGGTATGAGATGAACATAGTTTTATGATAGGGGCTCCGAAAAATCCGATCCAAATAAAAAAAATTTTTATTAAGAGTTTTTTCTTTTTAAATATTTTCTACTTTCCGCTATGTTCTGTCCAAAGGTATTTTAATCCACAGTTTTCTTTCTAAAGTTACAAAATAGAAATTAGTTCAAAACAATCCAAGGATCTATCAAACATTAAACCATATTTATTATTTTATACTTCTTTTCCTTTCTTTCCTTCCCTTCATTCATATTTATTTCAGATACTTTGACATCTGATACGTGAAATTGTTGATTGACCATTGCAATTTCTTATTTATTCCTATTCCTCAAAATTCATCACAAACAATAAACTTATACTGATATTACAAACAAAAATGATTCAAAATTTTTCCAAGAACATAACTAAAAAACATACATCCAACAAAATGTTTATGATGGCATATGCCATTGCATTTGCCTCAGTAAGTCTTACAACATTGGTGCCTTGTGATAAAGGTCCTATGGGCAGATACAGCGGAATCAATAACGAAGGGCCAGAAGAGGAACTTAAAGAAATCAGTAACAAAAAGTAATTACCTGTTCAAATGACAGGATCATCCAAAGCTATAAAAAGACTCTTGATAAATATATTCAGAAAAAAAAAGATTAATAATAATATTCATGCATATTAAGTAGAGTTATTATTCGGAATTAATAATACTCATCAACAGAACTAAAGACAGTCAGTATATATTCATCTCTTTGTATAGACATATCATGTAAATTTCTTATTAATATTAGCATGTTATTTTTGATTTAAAAAATAAAAAAAGATGYTTAAACATCTCAGTAGATTTACTCAATTTGTAGTGAGATTTTTCTAAACCAATAACAATCTTTTRATTTTTTCAAAAAAAATGGCAAAAAAAGAACCGGTCCCAGGCGGGGTCGAACCGCCGATCTTGCGATTAACAGTCGCACGCCTTAACCAACTTGGCCATGGAACCGTAGATCTTTTTTTTCAAAATTTCTGAAAAACGTTCTTGTTTTATAGRATCAAAAATTTAAAAAATTTGTTAGTATAAACGGTCAATTAAAAGGAAATTGTGTTTAAAATGTTATGAGGTTCAATATTTTGATGCCAAGAAATCAACTTTTATTGATATCGTTCRTAWTGATGAAAACATTTAATATGATAGTGGCTTTTTTTTTTTTCTTTTCTCCCATTTAAATAGTCYACATGTTATTTTATCATAAATTCAAATGGTGACATCAATATAAAACGTATGTATTTATTTATGACAAAGAGAAATTGAAGGATATTGATTACCAACCAAATTGATGACATAATTATAATGWTAATTATGACAGAAGTATTGTCATATAGTATACTTCGGTCTAATTTGTTTTCAWAACAAATACTAAAGAAAATATATTGAAACTATGACAGAGTATTGAAGTTTAGCCGCGTAGATATTATTGCTAATTTTATACAAGGGTAAATGGCTGTATACGAAATAAATTCTCSCACAAGGGTAAAAAAAAATGAAAATTTTGACGAAACCAGATTACCGCTGTAACGAAATTTTGTCTGTGATTCTCTCTTTTTTTTTTTTTCCCACCCCCGTACCTCAACAATCATATATAAAGGATGTGTCTGTAAAAAAAATCTATGCATTTTGACAAATAAMATTTTGCTAAAAACCTTAGCAATTATAACTCTATCAACTTATAGATTAAACATTAAACCATTCAAGGAAAACCACCAAACAAAAATAAAATAACCTTAAAAAATTAAGAAACTAAGAAAAATTAATCAAACGTGAATTGAATTATCTTTATAAACTCTTATTATTTTAATTTAACCCAAAATAACAGCAATCCAATAGCTACATCTAGTTGTTTCCCTTACCAAAAGTTATTTTTAWTTTATTTTTCTTCATCATTTCCTCTTTCTTTCTTTGTCTTTGACATCTGTTTATTTGATTATTTCTTTGATTTAGTTTTTTATCATTTTTGATCATTACTCAGTTTTTGTTTTCTCTTATTTTTTCTTTTTTTGTTTTGTTCACTTTAACTTAAGAAGATATAGTAAAACAATCAATTGAACTGTAATAATCAAAAYTAATTAAGGCAAATATCACAAATACAAGAAATTAAACTGCTGTTTTACTGTTGTTCACCAATAACTGTTGACATTCAATCTTTTTCGTTTCCTTTATTCTATACCCTTTTTTTCAATAATTAAGAGTATTATATTAAAGAAGATAAACAAAGTCTGAATTAAATTATCGTTATCAATAACAACTTCACCAGTTTATTCAAGATAATAAACATTTCTTTTTTTGTTTACAACGGGTAAAAATAAGTATCTTACCAGAGACWGTTCAAATTCTACCCAAATTTTTTCTTTTTTTTTTTCCAAAGAGAAAATAACACCAAAAGAGACAAAATACTGCTGATTGTTTTTTTTTTTCACACTTCAAGAAAAATTATTTGAAAAAAAAAAAATTAGTTATTCATTAACTTTTCTTTCCAAAACAACTTATTCAATCGTCTATAAGTTTACTAGAAAGTTTACAACAGAAAGAACCTTAGCTGATCATATCGGATCTAACCTCACTTGAGTGTACTTATCAACCTATAGTTGGTTTGTCTTTGCCTTCTTTTCTGTAATTTCAATCACTTAAAGTAAACATTTTCATCGACACCATGGAACCTACATATCAAGTTGAAGACAATTCAAACCAAGATCACTTCAAATACAACAGTGAGCCTCAAATGCCTACACTGAATACTCACTCTGAGCAATTAAAGGACCAAAGTGATGAAAATACAGATACCAAGATAACTGCAGACTTGTCAAACAAAAGAATTGAAACAAACTCTGAGGATTCAGGGTCCAACATCAACAATGAAGAATCAGAAACAAAAAACACTTCAGCCAATGAGGACGGCTTTGCTCCTGAATACACATCAATCAGCAACACAGAGCTCATAACTCCTTCTGAAAACATCGAGCTGAATGAATCCGAATATGAAGATGAAGATGAGGAACAAAATGTCTCTGTCCATGACACACAATCCAATTCTAATGAGGCAATGGTCAACTCTCAAATGGAGTTTCTTCAAAACAACACTGATTTATTGGACTCTCCGGACTTTTTGTCTGCAAACCTGACTACTAAGATTTACTTGATCAACCAGGCCCTATCTAAGAATGATTCCCTAAGAATTAATACCGTAAATGTTACTTATAATCAAAGAAGAAAAAGAGATCACTCATCTACCTACCACACAAATGAGCATAGTGATAATCCGTTTGAACAGAACATAACATCTGATGCTCTTGAAAGGCTTTATGATGATTATCTGCGAGAAGAAGCTAAGGGTGGCAGGGAATTTTATCCTAGAAACTCCAGATTATTCATTGCAAATCTTCCTTTGAACAACGTYACCAAGAAAAATCTTTTCCAGATATTCCAGATTTATGGTAAGATCTTACAAATCAACATCAAGAACAACTTTGGGTTTATTCAATATGACTCTGCTTCTGCTGTTGCCAATGCCATCAAGTTCGAATCCAAGAGAGACAACTTCGGTAGAAAGCTAGTGCTTGAGATATCCAACTCAACAGCTAGACCACAGTATGATCATGGTGATCACGGTAAAAATAGCAGCTCGACATTTGTTTCATCYTTCAAGAGATTTAAGAATGGTGAACTTGTAAAGCCAGGTGACAACAACAACAATGAAAAGTCAATTCATATCATTGTCAAGCAACAAAGTGATAGATCAGCTGCCAACAAGCTCTTTGAGTATTTGTCCAGAAACAGAGGWTGGATGATATCAATGACCTTTTTGAACAATGGGGACGATATCAAGAACACCATCAAGAAGTCTGCTGATGAGAATTTCAATGGTTGTGCCATCATCAAGAGTTACATGGTGATAGACGCCATAGTKTTTAGCAAGGAC
The DNA here is from genome assembly GCA_001749795.1 of Hanseniaspora opuntiae. NCBI lineage: Eukaryota > Fungi > Ascomycota > Saccharomycetes > Saccharomycodales > Saccharomycodaceae > Hanseniaspora > Hanseniaspora opuntiae. Next base: position 989,676 of record LPNL01000004.1, read on the forward strand.
AATGAGGGCAAGGCCACTTTCAATGAATACGCTAATGTTGATAGAAGAGATTTGATCAAGTTGTTTGGTGGGTATCAAAATAACCAATCATACAACAAGCAGTATAACCACAACAATCATAATTATCATAACAATCATAACAATCATAACAATCATAACAATCAACCTCAGCAAAACTTCCCAGGTATGGTCACACCGAACATGGCCCCTCTGCAAGCATACAATCAAATGATGCCTCAGCAGTACATGAACCAGCCACACATGCCAATGATGAACATGGGATACCCAGCTATGCCTATGCAGCCACCTATACAAGCACCTTCCATGATGGGCTCTGGGAACAATGCTGACTTGTTGTCCCAGGTCCAGAACTTGCCACCGGATGTTTTGAAGAATCTCTTGGAAAACGCACAAAAACAATCGAACAATACAGACACGGTTCCAAAGCAAGATGCCTCTCGTCCACRGGGTAACGACGTGTTAGAATTGTTGAACAATTTGACCAAAAAATAGTGTATATGCAATGTCTATTGGTTGACTTTTTAAGATAAATTTAAAGAGAAATCTCGTTTCTAATACGGTTTTCACAAAACAAATGTTATGAAATGTTGCAGTGATTGAATCTACAGATTTACTRTAGTTGTTTTTCACAGATGCCTACTAAAATGTTTCACAATCATTCTTTCTATATATTCAAAGAAAAAAAGAAACCGCTTTGCCTTTTTTTTTTTCCTCTCAAGTTAATTTTGCAAATCTATTGARCATTATAATTTACTATGTCAACKTTCAACGTTTATCAAGAATGTTGTTTATCAGACATGAAGGCACTTCCTTGATAGTCTTGAATAAAGTTATATTCATCTGTCAAGGAGATATTTCACATGGGGGGTTCGTGTGAGATATCAGTAAAAAAAAAATTTTTTTTTTTTAATTCCCTACACATATCACTATTTCAACTCATTTCATGTTCATAGCTTCTACAAGATCATCTACCTATWTAATAAGGTTTTGCCAAACCACGACAACAAATTTTATAAATCAAGCATACAATATATTGCTTTATATATATATTGAACATCTTCGACACATCTTTCAAAGCTAAATCACTGGAAAACTCCATTTCTTTTTGTGTGTTTGATTTTATTTAGTTCAATCAAAACTTCTAAATCCACCACCAATCTCAAGAAATYCATTCCATAACATGGCCAAAAAAGAGTCAGTAGGTATCTCTACAAACATCGATAACAAAAAACACTATGACACATCCAATCTTGAAAGAAGAGGTGATGTCTCCGAATTAACACCCGAGTCCAGTATTGATTACTATGAAGAGGGAGAGCCGCAGTTAAGAAAGCAATTTTCATTCATAAACTTGCTGGGTGTTGGCTTTGGGTTGACAAACTCCTGGTTTGGTATTTCCTCCTCAATGGTCACTGGTATATCCTCCGGTGGGCCACTGATGATCATATACGGAATAATCATTATTGCACTGCTTTCCATTGCCATCGGTTCATCGCTTGGTGAGCTGAGTTCAGCCTACCCTCATGCAGGTGGACAGTTCTACTGGACTCTGAAGCTTGCTGATAAACGACATAAAAGATTTTTGGCCTACATGACAGGGTTTCTTTCCTGGATTGGGTCAGTGTTCACATCAGCATCAACAACACTATCGGTATGTTTCCTACTGGTTGGCTTTTATGCATTAACTCATCCAGAGTTCACTGTTCATAGATGGCATATTTTTGTAACCTTTGAGATTTTACACTTGTTCATAAGTTGCTTCAACTGCTTTGGGAAAACCTTGCCCGTTATCAGTGCATCCGCCTTATACATCTCCATAGGTTCCTTYTTGATCATCACTATTGCTGTGTTGAGTGGGGCTCATGGTAAATACCAAGACCCTAAGTTTGTCTTTGCTACATTCTACAACGAAACAGGATGGAACAACAATGCAATTGCCTTTATTCTTGGTCTGATCAATCCAGCCTGGTCCTTTTCATGTTTGGATTGCGCCACACACATGGCCTTTGAAGTTGAAAACCCTGAAAAGGTTATTCCGCTAAGTATCCTYGGTACTGTSGGYATAGGTTTCATAACCTCATTTTTGTTTGTCATTGCCATGTTCTTTTCCATCCAAGACTTGGATGCTGTGATGAACAGTTCCACAGGCTTCCCAATATTGGAAATTTTCCAYCAGGCCTTGAATCACAGCAAAGCCGGTGCTATTGTTCTAGGATGCTTGATTCTGATGACAGCATTGGGTTGTGTCATTGCCTGCCACACTTGGCAAGCAAGATTATGCTGGTCATTTTCTAGAGACAACGGTTTGCCATACTCACAGTACTGGGGCCAAATTGACAAGAGATCAAACCTACCCCTAAATGCTCACTTGATGAGCTGTGCAATGATTGCTATTTTGGGTTTGTTGTACCTAGCCTCAGATACCGCCTTCAATTCATTGATTACCGGATGTATCTCATTCTTACTGTTCTCATACTCCATCCCTATAGGTTTACTTGTATTCCAGAAAAAGAGAAACATTCAACATGGTCCTTTCTGGYTAGGAAAAGTGGGATTGTTCTTCAATCTGGTTACACTTGGATGGACTGTCTTTGCCTTAATATTCTTCTCCTTCCCATTTGTTAGACCAGTCAAGGCTGATAACATGAACTACTCMTCYGTCTTTATTGCTGCTGCTCTATTGTTCATTGTAGGTTTCTGGAAGTATGTTGCTAGTAAGAAGTTCAGAATTTTGGAAGAAACCAATAAGGGYGACGATTTACYAATAWGYGTMGATATCGATCAAGAAAATACTAAAACTGATGATARCGTGGCCTTTGAAATTATTGGAGACACAACWACTGAGTAGCTTTATATATTATCTTATTCCTTATTATTGTATTCATTAGATTTATTTTATTCCCTTTYATGGTTTWGTTRRTAMTRATAGCTGTTRTCGTATTGATAAAACAGATACATACTTTTTTTTGGSTTYGACAGAAGTTAATCACTTATCTCCGTRAATTARTTTCYCRRTWAACWRMATTRCMAAMTAATATTCRTGYTTCTTAWTTCATTTCAGRCCRATATYCTCAATTTATAATAATGTTTAGARGAAATTAAGTTCTSYGTTCTCATAACTCTATATCTATTGAAAAATGAGMCTCGTGATTATCMTTTAGGTWTCTTATTYTCGTTAYTCCTTSACGTTTTGAATTTCCTCTTTTTTCTTTTTTTTTTYCTTTTTCGATACATTTTTTAAAAATTACTTAAATAGGAAATATTTGTAAACYCTAGTAGAAARTCAAMAAAGTYACATYTGAGAGAAAAAAAATTAAATTAAATCAATTCGTTTACTAAGTAATTTGAACTTAATAATAAAAATCTSTAATCAAAGAWTTCAAWRGTYAAAACCTTGTACCAATCACAATCATCTAAGTGTAACATAAACATGTCTGATATAGAAGAATCTAAAAAGAGAAAGCACGATAACGTCGAAGAACCTTCYTTRAAGAAGCAAAAGAAGGACAAGAAGGATAAGAAAGACAAAAAGGAAAAGAAGGAGAAGAAAGAYAAGAAGGAAAAGAAAGACAAGAAGGAGAAAAAGGATAAGAAGGAAAAGAAGGRAAAAGARMRCATAAGCACTGCTCCTACYGGTGAAGCCAAGGCATCYCAAGGATACACTCAATCTGAAGAATTAACAAACATCCCMCAATCTGAAGTTGACAAATTCTTCGCTGATAACGAGGTAAAGGTTGAAGATCCTTCTGAATCCGCATTGAGACCATTATTGTCATTCGACCACATTAAGTTTGACAAAAAGATCCAAACTCAAATTGCCAAGTTCCCAAAGCCAACTCCTATTCAATCTGTTGCTTGGCCATATTTGCTATCAGGCAAGGATGTTATTGGTGTTGCTGAAACCGGTTCTGGTAAGACTTTTGCCTTTGGTGTTCCTGCTGTTAACAACTTGATCTCCAGTGGTGATAAGTCCAGYGGTGTCAAGGTTTTAGTTGTYTCTCCAACCAGAGAACTAGCCTCTCAAATTTACGATAACCTAAAGATCTTAACYGATGTYTGTGGTTTATCCTGTGTTTGTCTATACGGTGGTGTTCCAAAGGAACAACAAAGAAGAGACTTGAAAACCGCWTCCATTGTTGTTGCCACTCCAGGTAGATTGTTAGAYTTGATTGAAGAAGGCTCCTGTGAYCTAAGTCGTGTTAAGTATATGGTTCTGGATGAAGCCGAYAGAATGTTRGAAAAAGGGTTTGAAGAAGATATCAAGAGAATCATTGGTTCCACACCAAAGWCCAACAGACAAACTCTTATGTTCACTGCCACCTGGCCTAAGGAAGTTAGAGAATTGGCCTCTACTTTCATGAATGCTCCAGTTAAGGTATCCATTGGTAACACYGATGAATTATCMGCCAACAAGAGAATCACMCAAATTGTYGAAGTTGTTGATCATTTTGCTAAGGAAAGATTACTATTGGAYCTWTTGAAGAAATAYCAAGGTGGYTCCAAAAAGAATGATAAGGTTTTGATTTTTGCTCTGTACAAGAAGGAAGCTACCAGAATTGAAAACTTRYTAAAGAGAAACAGATACAATGTTGCTGCTATYCACGGTGATCTAACACAACAACAAAGAACWTCCGCATTAAAYGACTTYAAGCAAGGTAACTCCACYTTGTTACTAGCCACTGATGTTGCTGCTAGAGGTTTGGATATTCCAAATGTCAAGACAGTTATCAACTTGACTTTCCCACTAACTGTTGAAGATTACGTTCATAGAATTGGTAGAACCGGTAGAGCTGGCCAAACWGGTACAGCCCATACTYTGTTCACTGAAAACGAAAAACACTTRGCCGGTGCCTTAGTCAATGTTCTAAATGGTGCTAATCAACCAGTTCCAGAAGARTTGAAGAAGTTCGGTACCCACACTAAGAAGAAAGAACACTCGGCTTATGGTGCTTTCTTCAAGAACGTTGATATGAGTTTGAAACCAAAGAAGAAAACTTTTGATTAGTTTTTGACTAATGCACAGGGATATATATTGTACAAAGTGTATTTTGTTTTGTTAAAGAAGTTAACATATATTTTTTATCTGCTGTTTTTTTTGATGGGGAAATCGTTTAAGCTAAAAGCGACGGGAAGACCCCTTACAAATGTACACAATGTTGCTAAATTAAAGTTATACTGTATAACGTAATGTTATTAATTGGATAGAACGAAGAAGAGGGTCCTTGAAGTCCTTAACCATATTTATTGATCTGCGTCTATTTTTTTTATATGCTATTGCTGCTTTCTCAAGAGGATAGTTATAAAGAATAAAATAAATAAATTTAGAAAGATGCTCAAAAGACTCAGAAGCTGGGGATCTAAAAAAAGCCTTGAATCCACACCAGACCCTGRTGGTAACTCCAACGATAACTCATCAACATCGTCTCTAGGTACTGATTTTATACCAGTTAGTTTGAGTCAGTACAAAGATACCACAAAGCACAAGCTGCTTAATGAAGAAATGGTGCATGAACTACGGTCTTTGATGCCTATGAGAATCAAGCTATACAAAACATGGACATTGCTGTATTCAAAGGAAGAAAACGGAACTTCATTAGGAACTTTGTACAGATGCTGTCAAAAGGATTACGATGAATATAGATACAAAAAACAAAACTTCTCAAGAAATGGATATCTACTAATAGTTCAGGACATGAAAGACGGCATTTTTGGTGTTTATACTGATGAGCCTTTCCATCCATTAGCCAACAATAAGTTTTATGGGAACGGAGAATCGTTTCTTTGGAGAATAGAGGAATCAAAGAATTACAAAGGTACCTATACATTTGAAGGCTTTCCTTTTCAAGATATCAACTATTTTGTGGTGTATTCGGACAAGGATATGTTGAGAATAGGAGGCGGTGGAAGCAGTAACGGAGGTGCCGGTCTATGGATTGATGATATGCTGCAAACTGGTGGTACAAACCCATGTAAAACCTTCAATAATCCGGTTCTTAGTAAGCAAGGAACAATATTCCATATCAAAGCTCTTGAGGTATGGAAGATTGGTTAGTATTTTGATCTTCAAGATATATGTATGCTTGTTATATATAGGTATTGTTGACTAATAAGTGAATTGACCAGGTTGATTGCTGTAGAATTTTGTAAGTCCTAATATTGAAAAACTGGATCTATTTCTTTTAATGACTAAACGGAGATGATCGCAGAATTTAAAGTAGTATAGCTATCTGCCTTATGTACATTTTTCAAGTTAGAAGTAGAACTACAATAATAGTTTTAAAGCTTAAAGGCGAGAATCAACAATCAGACTATACGCTAAGAGCTTTTCAAATGTATCAGATACATCAAACTGAACCTATTAAAGGCATTGCCCCTAATATATCACAGTATATCTTAGTCATTTTGTATGGATTGCCYATCAGAATCATMAGATTCCTKGTATCAGCTTTTCGTGTTAGTTCTGAGATGCTTATCTCCGGCCCAATAGTTGGAAAAATGTACATACAAAAAAATTGCACAAGTTAAMGCAWGGTATGACRGTGAAAAAAATAGAGGTCCCCCTGAAATGTTTACACCWARCTATMAAGAGCATAATTCTTCAACTCTTATATACAACAAATAYTCTATAAATATCCAAAGGTTTATACTTACAAATGATRTCGAATAGYACATCTAGATCTACGCCATTTGGAAAYATGTTCCAAAAGTCTCTTCACGATCTTATTGTTTCAATAAGATCATGYCAGAAGGACCCTTTGGCGTTATCTGAAACTTTGGATAATGTGTTAAAAGAATGTAAACAAGAAGTAATCTCCAGTAACATGCACAAGAAATCCACTGCGATTTTAAAGCTGACATATTTGGAAATGTATGGGTATGACATGACATGGTGTTCATTCCATGTYCTTGAAGCTATGAGCAGTTCTGACTTTCARCAAAAGAGAATCGGTTATTTGGCTGCACAACAGGCATTCAGAAATGATCCAGATATGCTTATATTAGCYACYAAYTGTTTGAAAAAGGACCTTAACTCTTACAAGAAACTTGATATTGGTATTGCTATAAGCGGTGTCTCATCTATTGTTACAACCAATTTAGCCAAAGATATAAGTGATGATTTGTTCAGAATAAGTAGACATGGTGATCCATACATAAGAAAGAAAGCCACAGCGGCCTTGGGTAAACTATTTCTACAGTACCCAGAAGCCTTRCGAGATAAYTTGGATGGCTTCTTTCARCTTTTGCAGGATCCAAATGACTCTGTTGTTCTTGTTGCTTTAGGTGTRATTTATGAAATMTGTAGAATTAATCCTTCYCCATTCATGAAATAYATGCCATTTTTYTACGACTTATTTGCAGAATTGGAAAACAAGATATGGATGATTATCACATTGTTGAAAATCTTTACTATTCTTGCCAAACACGAGCCTAAGCTTAAACAAAAGCTATTRCCTGTTATAGAAAGCTTAATGGACCACTCTGCTGACTCATTAAAGTACGAGTGTTATAACTGCATAGTATCAGGTGGWTTACTTKACAAAGAAGACTACGAACTATCACAAGTTATTTTAACTGAGCTTCAAAACTTTTGYATATCAAGAGATCCWAATCTAAGATATGTCAGCTGTTTGTTGTTCCATAAGATAGCATTGATTAATACAGAGTTCATATCATCTGATGACAAGTATGAAACACTGATTTTGAACTTTTTGGAAGATCCAGACATTGTTATCAGAAGTAAGGCTATCGATCTTTTGGAGCCTATACTGAATAGTAAKAAYATTGAGTCTATAGTTGGTGGGCTTGTTCAATCCTTCAAAGAAGATGAAACTAAAAARGCTACTACTCCAGAATATAAGTTAACAGTTATGAACACCTTGCTTTTYTTGTTTGCWCAAAARAACTATAAAAACATCAGTGATTTCAATTGGTATGTTGACACAATTGTGTTRTTCTTAAGCGAATTAGCTAGTTTGAAAAAATGCATTGATCTTGATGTTYTACCGCTAATCAAGGAGATAGGTGTTCARTTGAGTAAYGTGTGCTTGAAAGTACCAGATCTGAGRGAATATACTCTTTTCAARCTTTTRGAGCTGATCATCAATGAAGAAACTTACGAATCTTATAGCTTAGTTCTAAAATATGCTTATTGGTGTATTGGGGAGTATGCAGATGATATCAGTGATTGTGGACAAATGATTYATGCTATTTTGGGCCAACCACATCACTTGAARAAGCTTGCTCCTGAGTCCATAGAGGCGCTATTTCCATGCTTACTAAAGTTGTTTACCACAACAGCATTGGAAATGGAAGAAATGCAAAACCCAGATTTGTATAATTCCTTGATTAATTTATGCCAAATTATATTAGMATTCTTTGACACAATTAATGACTGTAAAGACATTGAAGCTCAGCAAAGATTGTGCGAAAATAAAGAACTCTACAAAATGGTGCATGAAGTTTTGACTATYAATAAAGAGTCTAACGAGCAATTAGATAAGTTACCAGAATTGATTACAAACGTTCTGCCAAGTCTGTTTAATTCTTGGGAGATTAAGCCTATCCAAAAGAATCAGCAGTTCAAAGCACAATCTAAAATGGATTTAGCTTATCTAAATGAAGAAGAATTCCTAACTGCTGAGGACTATAACTCACTTGAAGSATTAATTGAGAACTTAGACAGCTCAAACCAAAAAGAAGGAAATAAGCTTAGAAAAATCAATAAAGTGTATGGTGATGACTTCTCCTCCTATGAATATAATGCAGCCCTTGAATCTAGTGACGAMGATGGAGTTTATAAACAAAGTGATAAAAATACTTTACTTGGAAGTGCAAATGAACACTSTACCAAAGAAACTCTCCAAAAACTTAAGGAAGAAAGAAAGGACAATCCATTCTATTTGTATGACGACGATGATCAACCGAATGAAGCTGTTGGACAAGAAGAGCAAGAGAGAGTTGAAGCTCCTGAGGTTGTCAAAAAATCTGATAAAATCGATGCCTCAAAGATACTAAAATTTAAATCCAAAAATCCACCAGCAGGTAAAGCTGTAGAAATTCTAACCGAGGAGAAATTCGGAGACGATACAGGAAGTACTGACGATGACTATGATTCTGGCAAATATAAGGACGATTATAAAAGTAAATTGGAATTTAAMGGAGGTAATATCAATGTAGTTGGAAACAATAAGTTGCAATCATTTAACTTTGATGACAGCCCARCAGAACAGGAATACCAGCCGGTACAAACTGACAACAACGATGGTTCAGTAATAGAGGAAGAAATTGTTATTATTAAAAAAAAGAAGAAAGGTAAAAAATCAAGTAAAAAGAAAAAGAAGATAGAAGAATGTGAGCAATTGATAAATTAGAAGTTTTTTTTGATTTTATATAGAACGTTGTTCRATTTTGTGAACAAGTTTAAGCTGACTTAAAGCACAGTTYTAACATCAGATTAGTATTGAGATTGATGAGTATTATGATAGTCTTAGGAAGAAATCAGTAAAGTAATGCTTTTAAGATAAACAGCTTTATATTAAATAAAATGTTTTCATTTATAAAATAGTCTACCTTAGCTTAAAATARATTTTATTTTTTWTTTTAAGACTATKTAAAAAGAAGTTYTTTAATTAATGTAAACTTTCAGCAAAACACACGTGATTACATATAAACAAAACGATGGTCAAAATAATTTATAAATTGTACTTACTGCTTTTGTTCTGTGAAAMGGCGCTTAAATTCCTTCACACATTACAAAAAAAAAATCAAAAAGAACGCGACACACGAAAAATATAACCGCATTGGACAAATTGCCATCTAGTCATCATTTACAAGTAATAATGAATCACCAGTAAAGGAATATACCAAAAAGCCCCATTGAAGACAAGACAACATCGSCATGAATGAAGGTTTTACTTTTGAGGCAACGTTGAAGACCACTTCATCTCAGCAAATATTCATCAAGTCCATCCAAAACCTATCACAAGTTAACAAAGARATYARCATCCTGTTAACACCGCAGTGCATGGTKTTGAGCACTAGAAAYACCAACTTCAGCTCTGCATTGAAAGTTGAGTTTGGAAGACAGTTTTTTGATGAGTGGCATTACAAGCCCTATCTGCTCAAACACGGCCTGGAAGGAAGAAGCGATAACTGGAGAAACCACGATGCGGAAATATCTAACAAGAAAGGCAACAATGCTGAAAGGAAMATTTCAGGAGATTGCTACAGCTTCAAAATAAGTGCTCTGGGTGTCTTACTGAAAAACTTTGCATTTGAAAAGGGTTACTCCATGCTGGTGAACAAGAACGGAAACGATAACGGGGATGAAGAAGAGGATCAAGAAGTGTCGAACTTTGTTGATATGGATAATAACGYGGTATCTAACAATGCCCCAGATAAGTTCATGAATAAGTTCTTYGAGGCTTCGAAGGATACAGAAGATTTGATAAATGACAGTGAAAAGGATGTTATATCAAGCATCAAACTTATTCTGGATAATACTGCATCATGCCCAACTTCAAGAATGAACAAGTTGAAAATTACCACAAGGTCGAATAGAGGAGACAAACTAATTAAGACATACATGCCATATATTATTCCATGTTTCTTTGAGAACTATGCCATTGAAAAAAGATACAAATGCAGATTTGGAAATCAGTATTTGCCCCAGCTACAAAAGGTTGTTAATGATGGGTTCTTGGCAATATTCAAGGACTTGGTGTCTCTTTATGGTATAGATAAACTTGATATCAACTTGGAAGAACTGAATTTGTCCAAGGAAATATATGATGCAATAAGAAACGCTGACAGAGACCAATTAGAAGCGAAAACCTTGATACCTGACAGAGAGGTATTTGAGGACTTTGAAAATGATGGTATTGATTACAGCACCGAAGACGCCAATTTGTTTGTTAACTATTTGAAGTCAAAGCTATCAATATGGAAGGACATCACGGATAATATGAATGGATCAAGTATAGAGAATMTGAATATGAAGATTGACACCAAGCAGCTGACCATGCGATCAATRACAAAAACTATCAATCAATTGAATGACACCTTAAGCATGAACACTTCGGATGGTYTAAAGACAGCTGGAAATAAAGCAACCACTCCYGGATCCATTGATAGAGTAACTTCAAACTTTTTAAGAGATGGAATGAGTGTTTCRAATTCTGTGCCTTCGGTGCAATTGAACAACACTTGCCTAGCCATTGGAATGGATCATGAGATYACTTTCAAGTTCAAGGATTTCAAAAACTTTTTAAATTTGATATTTTCAGCTTCAAACACTCAAAAGGTACAGATGATTACGCTTTTGAACTACCTTAAAAGCGAGGAGTACAAAGAAGGCAAAACCGGATTGACTTCTAAGCTCAATGCWGTGAGTGATGAGCTGCTGAACTTTTGGTTTGCTGATAACCCAGGGGCGCCCATAATGCTTGAGTATTCCATGCCAACAGTTTGGAAGTCAGATAAAATAGAAAATAACAAGCTTTCATCCATTGTGAATTCGGTAAAGTTCAAGCTATTTTTGCTCACTGACTACAGAGAGGCTCAGGAGAAGTTGTTGAAACAGGCCATCGAGGCAAAGGAAAAGATGGATGAACACAATGATGTTGCCAACGGAGATAAAAAGCTAAAGATACATCCATTGATCAAGTTATCGATGGACAGAAGAGAGCAACGGAAAACATCAAGCCCTGAAAAGGTCAAGGAAGAGTTGGAAAAATCCAAGCATTTGTTTTTAGATTTAGATGAAGAGGAGATTAGACAACACCATTATACAAATAGTGCAACACACCAAGAAGAGGCATATAATGAAGAAGCCTACGAAGGAAATGTGGAATTCATAAATGAAAGCCAGTATCATTATCCATCTGTGAACAACAACCCCGTTGATGAGCTTGAGTTTTTGGATGAACCCAATGGCCAGCAGGAGTTCTTGGATGACGAAGGAAACAGCTATAATTATGATGGAGAAGAACTGTTGAGCAAACTAGAGAGAGAAAAGCAAGATGCACTAGGAGATTCTCTTTTGAAGGGATTCTCCAAGTTTCAAAGTAGAAAGCGCCAGCTAAATGATGTTGATATTCTAAACTTGGATAATGACAATGAAGTTGACCAACTAGGGGACGTGTCCCTGAATGCCACACTGGATAAACATGAGTTCAAGGGAATATTTGAAGAAGCTGAGATACTAGACAGAGAGAATAATGATGAGTTTGAGAATAATGATAACAGAAAGTTGAAAAGAAACAAATCTACATCGTTGGATTCTGAGCCTCCAGTTATACACTATGGAAAAAAGCATAAGGGTCCGATAGCGTATACAGAAGAGGAATTAAGCTTGGGAGCAACCCAGAACAGCTCAGACAAAATCGTGATCAAAAAGGGTTTATTAGATTGAGCAAATAAACTAAAAATAAAACTAGGCATATGCTTTTGAGATTGTTTTTTATTTACAAAATTTGTGTATATAGACCCRTTTTGGTATTTTCTTYTTAAAAAAGAGCAACATTTACACCTCTACAATCATCTTTTCAAGTTTCTTAGCTATAGTTGTTGGAGTTACATTTGTTGAATATCTAGCAACAACCTTTCCATCCCTGTTTATCAGGAATTTCTCAAAGTTCCACTTAATACCCTTTGTGCCGAGAAGACCTCTTTTTTCATTTTTYAAGAACGTGTATATAGGAAGCTCGKTTTTGCCATTAACAGTGCTTATCTGAGTCAGGGGGAATTCTATACCAAAGACTGATTTATATGATTGAGCTATGTCCTTGTTGGGGAGAGGCTCCTGGTTACCAAACTGGTTGCACGGAATACCAATGATGACAAGATGGTCCTTGYAAGTTGAGTACAGCGATTGAAGTTCAAACAGTTGAGCATTGAATCTGCATTTTGAAGCAACATTGACAATCAAGATATATTTTCCCTTATAGTTTGAGAGATGGACGCTATCCTCCCCATCTGGAAGAGGTATAGAGAAATCGTATATAGACATTTATTGTTCGTATACTTGTTCAGGGTATTGTTTATTATTCTGGTAAATTATCAATGATATATGAAAGCTCATTACGATCATGGGAATTGTGTATGGTGAAAAAAATTATGGTTTTTGGTGCCTTGGATGTCTGGTTGGCTGTTCGGATTACCGAGGTCATTCTCTGCTTATCTCCGATGAAGCTGTTGRAATGAAAGATTCTATGGAAAAMTTCTCCTTCGAGTCAAAGTTGACRAACTTTACTCGGGTGGCAAATTTCTAYTATATATATTGATAGTGAAAGTYCTCTGTCAAACCAGAGAGAGAGAGCTTTCTCACTATTATCCTAAATGRTTTATCTAAACACAATTGTCTAACATATTAACCCAAAAAGGGCGAATACTATATYCCYCAACATTGGCACATCGCACGTGACTCAGCTGTACCCATAGAAAATAGACACTGGAAAGCACCCTGTGAAAGTACATACAATTTACTGTTTRCATGTGAAAGTCTGCATTGACAGTTAAACACATTTACAAGATTAATGTAAGCATCCATTATTGTCAAAGCTTTTGTGTCTTAAACTGTCTTTATGGCTTACTTTTGCSAATACACAGTCTGTCATTATATTGTCAAATAARTGTGTCGGGAATATTAAGCGCTCATATATTGTTATCTAAAAAGCGAAGCACCCATTATTACGCCATTAAGCATCTTATCATGTTTTCAAAAAAAATATGATATATTTAAAGGTTTATGGTATAAWTTTTTTTGAAAAGCTGGATCAAATAAAATAAACAGTGTTATGTGTAMATGTTGTAATTATTTCAACATGGTYTATATATAAAAAAGYCCTTGGTGTGTTWTTTTGATTTCTTGACATTTGTTTACCCCTTCAATTTTATACTCTTCTTAAATTTAAATGACTTCTACAATTTCTTTTATATATATTAAAAWTTTTAAAGWAACCAAATCACAAATTAAWACAAAAATACAACCATGGCTATATCAGACTACATYCCTATCAAAGCCAAAAGYGCCACTTCAAGATTAAAGGCTAAAGAAAACCGCAAAAAAATYATTGCCGGTGTTGTCACCGCCGCYATTTTAGGGGCCGGTGCAGTTGCCCTTTACAAGCACTCTTCATCTGATGATTATCTACCTAAATATGTCAATGACTGTGGCAGATACGAACCATTGCCTTTGGTATACACAAAGTCATTGGACACCATATTCAACGACAAAGCCTACCAATTGGACTTGATCTCAAAGTTACAAGGTGCYGTTAGAATCCCYACTGAAGTCTACGATGACTATGGGCAACCTGACTTATCTGTTCCTTTGGAAGAAGAACCAATCTACGGCAAGTTTGCTCCCTTCCACAAGTATTTGGAAAAGGAATACCCATTGATCCACAAGTACTTCAAGAAGGAGCTTGTCAATGGTGTTAATTTGGTCTACACTCTTGATGAATCTAAATTTGATGTTTCTGGTAAGCCCTTGTTGTTAATGGCTCATCAAGATGTTGTTCCAGTCAATGCCGACACCATTGACAGATGGACCTACCCTCCATTTGACGGTGTTTATGAACCTGAAACTGGTAAAATATTTGGTAGAGGTTCCTCTGACACCAAGAAGTTATTGATTGGTGAGATGTCCGCTGTTGAATTGTTACTAAAGGATGGATTTAAGTTCACCCGTCCTTTGATCTTAGCCTATGGCTTTGATGAAGAAAAAGGCGGCACGTATGGTGCCAAATTCACTGCCGAGCACTTGTTGAAAAAGTACGGTAAGAACGGTATTGAGCTGGTTCTTGACGAAGGTGGTGGTGTTGGCTACTTTGGTGACAACGGCTACATTGCTCTTCCAGGTGTTGCTGAAAAGGGTTATGTTGACGTTGAAATCACTTTGAACACACTGGGTGGCCATTCTTCCGCTCCTAACCATTGGGAAGTTGAAACAACTGGTATTGGTTTGATGTCTGAAGTCAATGTTTTATTGACCGAAGATGCCTTCCCTGTTGATATTGCCTTGGATAATCCTATTTTGGACTCTTTCCAATGTACTGCTAAGTACAAGCCAGAAAMCTTACCAAAAGAATTCTTAAAAGCCTTGAAATCAAACAGTATCTCTAAACTAACCAAGGCCTTGGAAAGCTCAATGAGAAAATTCCCTTTCAAGACAACACAAGCTATTGATATCATCAAGGGTGGTGTTAAGTCAAATGCCATGCCTGAACAAGTTGTCAACTTGGTCAACCACAGAATCAACCTTAARTCCTCTGTTGCTGAAACTGTCAATCATGACTTAGCAGCCGTCACCAAGGTTGCTGACAAGTATGATATTGGTATCACCTTGGATTGGTCCAATGGTACAGTATCAACTTTGAAGAACGACACCGAAAATGGTGGCTTCGTGGTTAAGGTTGTCAACTCCTTGGAACCTGTTCCAAGAACCCCTGTTGATGGTGTTTGGGACTTAGTTGCCGGTACATTCACATCCGTCTACTTACATCCTTACTTTGCCAACCCTGAATTCCCTGAAGAGGTACAAGAGGTCTACTTTGACAGTTCCATGAACACTGGTAACACCGACACTAAGTACTATTCAGAATACGAACTGGTTAGTGGTAGAATTTACAGATTCTCTGGTGGTGTCAACGAAGGTGCAAATGCTCACACTGTTGACGAATGGACCACTGAGAAGTCATTGATTTCAACCACTGGATTCTTYTACAGTTTCGTTGGTAAYTTCAATGGTTACGTTGGAGAGCTAGTTCTAGAGTGATTAGATAAGTATAGTCATRTCAACATATATACAASTTTTCTTTTTAATCTTATCTTTTATCCATAATCCCAAGACTTTATCAGAAGTAATAATCTATATGCCTGTTGCAACTATCCGCAATCGGCTTTTTGAAATGATTATACATTTATATTACCGAAACGGGAGTACTCCTGTTTTTTGAAAACTAATTCCGCCGTTAAGACACCAAAAAAAAAAATATTTGAAAAAACTTAACGAGGGATGTATAACCTAATGAAAATGCCATCATTTTTTTTCTTCCAAACTATATAAGGAGTGCCTCCTTTTGAATGAATTTAAGGGAAAGAGATTTTAATGAATCAAGATATTTCACAAAGGTAAGATAAGAACATATATTAACAACACCATTAATCATAAATCATGACTTACGGTACCATCTCTGCTACTGACGCTATCAAGAAAMTAAACAAGAAAAAAACTGGCTCYATCGTTGTAGGTGCTGCTGTTGCTGCTGCCGTTTTRCTAACTGCTGGTAAGTTTTTAAAATCCAACTCAGCCGACGCTTTACCTGCCTACACCAATGACTGTGGTAAATACGCTCCTATTGACTTAGCATTYRACAAGTCATACAGCAAAATCTTCAATGACAAGGACTTCCAAGCTGAGTTGATTGAAAAGTTCCAAAACATCATCAGAATTCCTACTGARGTTTAYGATGATTACGGTCAACCTGATTTATCCGTTCCTTTGGAAGAAGAACCAATCTACGGAAAGTTCGCTCCTTTGCATGATTACTTGGAAAAGGCCTTCCCATTGGTTCACTCYACCTTRAAGAAAGAAYTRATCAAYGGTGTTGGTTTGGTTTATACTTGGGCTCCAAAGAACACCAAGGGTAAAAAGCCATTGCTATTGATGGCCCATCAAGATGTCGTTCCAGTCAATGTCGACACTCTTGACAGATGGACCTACCCYCCATTCGATGGTGTTTACGAACCTGAAACTGGTAAGATCTACGGTAGAGGTTCTGCTGACACCAAGCCTTTGATCATTGCTCAATTAGCTGCTACTGAACTATTGATTGAAGATGGCTTTGAACTAGAAAGACCTTTAATCTTAGCCTATGGATTCGATGAAGAAAAGGGTGGAAGCTTTGGTGCTAAGTTCATTGCTGAACACTTGAAGGAAAGATACGGTAAGAACGGTATTGAAGTTGTTCTTGATGAAGGTAATGGTGTTTTGGACTTGGGTAACGGTACCTTCTTTGCTCAACCTGCTACTTCTGAAAAGGGTTACGTTGATATTGAAATCACTTTGAACACATTAGGTGGTCACTCTTCAGCTCCAAACCATTGGCCAGATAAGGAAATGACTGGTATTTCTCTAATGTCTGAAATCAACTACTTCATTTCTGAAAACCAATTCCCAGTTGAAATTGACTTGAAGAACCCAGCCGTKGACACYTTGCAATGTTTCAGCAAATATGGCTTAGAACATGAATCTGTTGATCCTAAATTGGTTAATGCCATRTCCAAAGGCTCCATTTCCAACTTGAGAGMTTCCTTGGAAGGTACTGCCATGAAGTACATTTTCAAGACCACTGAGGCCATGGATATTTTCAAAGGAGGTGTTAAAGCCAATGCCATGCCTGAACAAGTTGTTAACTTGATTAACCACAGAATCAACACCCAGTCGTCTGTAGGAGAAACAGTCGATCACGATCTATCTGTTGTTTTAGCTACTGCTGAAAAATACGATCTTGGTGTTACCCTAGAATGGACCAATGGTACTGCTCCTACTGTTTACAGAGAGGACAGTGCTAATGGTGGTTTTATTGTAAAAGTYATCAACCCATTAGAACCTGTCACTGCTTCTCCTGCTGATGGTGTTTGGGATTTAATTGCCAACACAACATCCTTTGTTTACTCCGACGATTACTTAACTGAAGGCAAGGATGGTAAATTCTACTTTGAAGGTAGTATTTCCACTGGTAACACCGATACCAAGTACTACTTCAACAATGAAATGGTCAACAACAGAATTTACAGATACAGCGGTGGTTTGTTAAAAATGGATAACTTCCACACTGTAGATGAATGGACCAGTGATAAGGCATTATTTTCTTCCACAGCATTTATGTATGCCTTCATCGGTAATTTCAACGCTCATATCGATGAAATTATTTARTATTGCAATGAATTATATATCACAWGCTATCCTTTAAGTTTATAATTAAGTTAATATGTTGTTTTTTTTWAAAAGTTTTACTTTGAAAATAGCAAAAATCATGGAGACAATAACAGCAAATATGTCCAAAGTTGTTGACAAAATAATATATATTAATTAAGCACCTAAGTTTCTAACTTTGCTCTTCTTACCCTTTTTATGTTTCTTTCCTCCGACATCACCATCGGTTAGCTTTCTGTTATGAAAGGCTTGGGTCAATTTACCYTCAACCAAACCCATGTTGAAAAATTCTCTATCCATCAATTCAACGCTGTTTTCTATTCTAGCTTGTTTACCACCATGGGTTATGTTTTTAGCACCGCTATTACCATCGGAACCCACATGACCAGAAAAGGTTAATTTATCCAAGTCTCTTGCTAGRTTGAAGTCTTCGAATGCAATGTCTTGTTTCAGCAGAGATTGCTTGATTTGTTCTTGTCTAGTTTCAGGTAGATGRTGGAATGAGTTGATGGCTTTGTTGAATTCTTTACATTCCTCTAAAGTGTACTCATCCTCATCAGCTTCTACATCCTCTGTGGCTTCTATGATCTTTGGTGGAGGGTTGACATACAGTAGTTTACCATTGACATAATCTTTCAAAACATATCTGGAACCTCTGGCCTCATCAGCAGAACCGAAACCTTGGGTCATATAACCTCTTGATCTAGAATAGGCATTCAAGAACTCTCTAGCAGTTGGAGTGACTCCATCACCACCTTCTTCAACAGATTTGATTGGAATATGGATACCATAACAAGCTTCAAGGAAATACTTTGGAATTCTTTCAACCAGTAGTGCAGTTGGATTGATATGGTCTCTCAATTGATCAATTGGTAAAACACCATTCAATACCAATTCACCCTTGGTGTAGGCAAAGTTAGGAAAAACCAAACCAGGACAATCACATAAGGTAACCTTGTCTGACAATTTGATGGTTTGGAAATGCTTTGTTTTACCTGGAGTAGCAGAAACAGAGACCTTCTTACTACCAACTAGGGCATTGATGGTGGAAGATTTACCAACATTTGGATAACCAACCAAACCAATTTGAGTTGGGAAATCTTTGTTTTCTTCTAAYGGTTTAGGAGCTCTAGTCAAAAATAGATCTTCTAATTGGTCAATCATTAATATCTTGGTAGCTTTCAATATATTTTCCGGTATTTGCTTCATTTCTTCWTCYGTGAAATCATCTTCCTCAGGCATATCGTTATAAATTARGTCTATGTCTTCATCAGCAAACATGTCCCCCAATTCCTGTTGATCTTCTAAGACCATGTTAGCCTTCTTTGCAGAGAAAAAGGAAAATTTAATACCCTTGGCAACAAARTACTTGGCCCATTCAACTCTTTGTCTAAAGGTCAACATATCRGCCTTATTGACCAAAAGTAAATTTTCCTTTCTGGMGTCGACCTCCTTGACGTATTTCTCCAAATCAACAGATCTGAAAAGTAAAGGATCTCTGGCATCAACGATTTGAACAATCAAATCAGATCTCTCAACAACTCTCCACAGTTGTCTCCAAACTTCAATGTTTCTTTCAAAAGGAGTCATCAATAGATCAGARACTTCTTGYAATGAAGCAATYTCTCTTCTCCAGTTCAAAAAGGCTTCGTTTTCTAACTTGTTCAACTCAAACTTGTCCATGCCCCTTTCCCACTTAGGTCTTCTAGGAACGATCAAGTTCTTGGCAAAYTTCTTCTTTTTATCATCAATGTCCTTCTTGGTYTCCAAAGTCAACCCACTGCTTCCACCTTCTGACTTGTTGTGGTCCATTCTTATGATCTGAACATTGCTGAATCTGTCAGCTGTGAAGTCCTTGTCTGCYAATTCAGCAGTGGTCAAGAACTCATCAAGTGCGGTTTCCTGAGTGATGGATCTCAACTTGACCCATGAATCTTCAGAGTGGTCTTCAGTCTTGAAATGAACAGCACCATCTGGCAAGATCTTGATGGCRTTGGCCTTGGCTTTCTGTTGYAGAATGGCCTTACCCAAACCTATCTGGTTCTTGTTTTTTCTTTGCACAGGCTTTGGACCCTTTGGGATTTTGAATTTTTTTGGTTCTGGATGCTTGACTACCATTGTTGTCTATATGGTTTATTAGTTTAAAGGAGATTATGAAATGGTTATCTGGTTATCRGTAATATCTTTGACTTTTAARTCGTCTTGATGTTCKTAGTGTGTTGAAAAAGGGCTAATATATWTTTTTTTCGTTCTTTTCAACCCAATGTCGAATAAAAAAACTGCCCAAACAGGGAATTTTACCTGTGCGCTTCAGAAATAAAAAAAAAAGAAAAGAAAAAGARYAAAYTACKCTSTAATGGYTRATCAAYKTTGAWGAAAATATGACAAAATAAAGTTATTAAACTTAYCAAGTAAGTATATATTTACATAATATTARATMCCGTTTGAATCCATGATATCACCGTTYTCTTGATATTGTACATGYTCRGTAACCAACTTGACAATTTGCTTAGTGATTGGTARGTTCAACCATGTTGGAATGTAAGCTTCGATCTTACCGAATTCTCTTGTTGGCAAGGAAGCRTATGGATCCTTGAATGGTCCAGARTTGGATGGTAAGAAYACTGGYTTGTTRCCCTTGGATCCTGCGTTGTCGTCTTCACCACTRTTCTTAACCTTTTGGGCTAAGTACTTGGATATGTTTTCAGGGAATGGAGTTTCATAGTCAGCAATGGCATACAAAGTCAATAGCTTTTGTATTTGAACAGGCTTCAAAGCAGAGCAGACTTCAAAGACRATATCGATGTCTTCAACAGTGGCTTTYTTAATTTGCAATAACTTGGCCACTTGCATGATATGCTTYAAACAGTCAGGACC
The DNA here is from genome assembly GCA_001749795.1 of Hanseniaspora opuntiae. Taxonomy (NCBI): domain Eukaryota; kingdom Fungi; phylum Ascomycota; class Saccharomycetes; order Saccharomycodales; family Saccharomycodaceae; genus Hanseniaspora; species Hanseniaspora opuntiae. Next base: position 1,010,515 of record LPNL01000004.1, read on the forward strand.
TACTGCAATRTGATGACCTTTACACCATTCTTCCAATCTGGTAACATTGTAATGTAATTGCAAACCTCTCTTCCATGACAAGAAGTTCTTTCTCATWATAATRTCGTTRAAGGCAACTGCATCAATGAAYTTCAACAAGGTTGTTGTTATGGAAGTGAAGATTTCAGCCTCAACGTGGTAGTTTTTCAATGACCAGTATATGTTGTTCAAGAATGTTAGGATATCATCCATCTTGTATGTTGGTGAGCCWGAGTTGAAGAACTTAGGCAACAAGTTGTTGTTCTCGGATGACACAAAACCTGGCAATGATTGACTTAACACCACAGCTGGAACAATCTTCTTTTCCAAATCCTTTTCCAACTTCTTAACCCAAAGGTTGTAGACATTRTAAGATAATGCCTCAAAGTCGTCTCTTAGATCWGCAATTAACTTCAAGTATTCCTTGAATTCAGCATCATCAACTCCGTCAACATAGGAGTCATCATGCAAGATAGTCTTTTCAGCGTAAACAACAAAGGAGTATAGTTCTCTGACATTGGTTAACCAGAAGGCACCACCTGGAATCAAATCAGCTCCCTTGATACCAGAAACAATCTTTTGAATTGTTGAAAGGACTTCAGCCAAGAAGTTTTCACTTTGCTTGGTCAAGCCCAATCTCCACATATCAGATAARATGATAATCAAAATTCTGGCTGGATACAAGACTTCCTTTCTWGACAAGTTGACTGATGTAGATGTTTCTGGWGTCTTGAARTTTGATAATAAACCTGATACGATTTCCGAAATCAAAGGACCAGTGTCATTGAATAATGTGTACAGCTCATCGTTGATGTCGTTCATAATRGCAGTGATGGATCTGTCGTCTCCCATACCAAAGTTCATTTCATCGTTCATTCCAGAGATCAAAGAGCCTGGTGAGTCTAGTATACCTTGATGAGAAATTTGAGAGTATCTCTTGTTGACCGGTGAAGATTGCAATTCGTGCTTGACCGGAGAAGCAATGATACTTCTGCTACCGCCTGCAACAAAGTCAGAGGCACCGCTTGTGATGTTGGCAGCAGATGACAGAGTGGCTCCAGAAGCYAATGCAGATTGTAATCTTTGGATTTCACTTTTCAAAGAYGCAACTTCATTTTGKAGATCAGTGTTCAAAGTATTGGTACTGGATAGTTCATCTCTTGTCTTGTTYAGTTCTTCTAGTTTTTCCTTGATTTCCTTCTTCAATTCTTCCTTGGCTGCTTTGATTTCTTCRACTTCAACTAAAACAGCTTCCATGTTGGCCTTGGCAATTTGTAACTTTTCYTCATAAGACTTARCGGCTTCGGAGTGTTCAGAATTCAATTCATCAATGCTCTTTTTGCTGTTTTCGTTCTCTAACTTTAATGCTTCTTGAAGRTTGACATTTGAGGACAAGCTTTCTTGTAATTCTGATATTCTAATGTTTAACTCCTTGTTTTCCTTGATCTTTCCTGCCAAAGATTCACTYAATTGAATGACCTTGTTTTCTAATTGATAAGAAACCTCCTTCAAGTTGCTGACAGATTCGGCTTCCTTCTTCAAGTGATTCAGCTTCGCCTTGGCAGATCTTCTTCTGATCAGAGATTGAACAACAACRGTGGATTTTCTTTTATGTAAGAACTCCCTTCTTGGTTGCAAGGCTCTAATCTTCTTTTGTAAGACAGTGGCTGCATTGTTATCTCTTTGAACGGCAAATTGCTTTTGGTGTTCCAACATTCTTAAAACACTTTGTATTCTAATTACAGAGCTTATGATTTGATTGGTATCCTTTCTGACCTTCAAACCTTTAATTGTCTTTTGTATATCAACAGCAAGGCCGGTCTTCATTTCTGTATCAACAACTCTTCTTAGATACTCACCTTTGATAACAGATGTCAAATCTCTTATGGAACCAATAACCTCCAAGTACCACTTTCTCCAGAATTTGGCCTTAATCTTCTTTTGAATTTGAATGATGGCTTGTTGTTGCTTGTTGTTTCTCAGCTTTTCTAAGTGCGCCAACATACCAGATTTGAAGAAGATCTTGTTTAGACCCAATTGGTACTTGGACTCATCTGTATTTGTCAAACTCAAGACCTTTTCAGTTAATTCCTTGATATCTTCCTTCTTCAAGTCTTGAGAGTTATACAATTTACTCCAATGCTCAGATGGAGCTAAGATATGGTATCTGGAAACAAACTCGTCATATGTCCATCTAGTTGGGAAACCAGCACAAGAGATTTTGATGGTTTCCAAAACACCACATGCTCTCAATTGAGATAAAACCATTAAACTGTCGAAGTTCCAAGCAGCCTTTGCATCATTAGGCTTGATACATCTAATATAATGAACATTGGTGGAGTTTATTGTTTCCATTAATTCAACCAATGAGTTCTTGAAGATGGAACCTAAMGTAGGCTTTTTCTTTTGTCCAATTTTTCCTACAGGCTTCTTACCAGCATTGGAAGCAGCTTGTTCTTGCTCTTTGGCTTCCAAGGCAGCAGCTCTTTCATCAATGAYCTTCAACAAGTCTATAAGAATGTCACTGGTGGATTTCTTAAGTACTTCTAAGTGACCTTCAGAGACAGTGTCTCTATTCTTTTCAATGAATCCTTCAGAATCATATTCAACATCCAAGGCATAATGCTTAACAATRAATTTGTCCTGTCCGAATCTTGGCTTCTTAAATGTCTTGTTAGTTGGAGGCTTGTCCAAGGTATCATACAACTTGGTGGACCATGATTTATCATTACCAGCAGGCAATCTTGATTCTTCATCTAGTAAAGATAGGATACCAACTTTGTTTTCAATTAGATCAATACAAGGTTGATTGTCATTGAATTCAATGAAGGACCACTCGATYTTTTCCTTAATGTATTCTTCTTGCTCCAATTTGAAAACGTGTTGATTAAATTCTTGTTGTAACTTTTCATTAGCATAATTGATACAGAACTGTTCAAAGGAATTTTTCTTGAAGTGTTCAAAACCATAAATATCCAAAACACCAATGAAGTTCTTAACCTTGTGTTCAATTTCTGGATTACACAAAGTGATATTGATGTTTTCAACCAACCAATCAAATAGKGCAGAATATATGAACTTGGCAACGGAATCTCTGGCAACAATTGCTTGTTCAAAGCTCAAGTTTGAAATAATCTTTTCAGATCTTGTTGTTATTTGCTTTTTGCAAATCCACTTGGCAAACATTAGAGGATCCAATCCTAGAAGCTTACAGGCAATTTGCAAGTTAGGTTCTTCTGAGGATAATGAGGCATCATTTCTGGTTTTKGTAATYTCAATGTTACCTATGTGTAACAAGGCAGCCAATGTTTGGAAAATCTTGTGTTGCTTTTCTTCATCAATACCAACTAATGTYAAGGCATCACAAGTGATTTGATATTCCTTCTTGTCATCAACATTGTCAATTTCATAAGAACCACCTTGATTTAGGTACTTGTAATCYTCAATGTTCTTYAAGGAAAATTCTTCCTTTTGTTCATCAGTCAGACCTTTCAACATTTGATAGAAAATGTGGTAGTTTCTTTCACTTTCAGGTTGGAACACAAGTCTTGATCTTTCTAATAAATAGGTTCTGATCTTAGCACCTATGATGGAGGTGTTGTCATCGAATAARATTTCTAAATACTTACCAAATCTGGATGAGTTGTCATTTCTTGTTGTTTTGGCGTTACCAAAGGCTTCCATGATAGGGTTTGTGGCCAAGATTTTCTTTTCTGTTTCTGAAATCATTTCATCATCACAGTCGGAATCGTTTTCGGAAGCTATGTTGGTACCGTTTTTGTGGATATCCTCCACAGAGGCAAAGTATCTCATGATGTACTTGGCAGAAACAGTTTTACCTGCACCTGATTCACCAGAAACAACGATTGTTTGATTTTTGCCTTCATTCTTCATCATGGAGTAGGCCTCTTCAGCAATGGCAAACAAATGTGGCTCCATTTCACCTCTTCTTCTGCCGGCATATGCTTGGATCATGTCYTTGGAGTAAAGTTCATCAACCTTGTCAAATGGATTTGCGGCAATCAAGACAATACCGGAGTATGAGTAGATGYTYAATTGAGAGTATCTGGCCTTGATGGCATGTAGAACAGCAGGTTCGTTCAAGTAAGATAATGAGGTCAAATCTTCAGTGGATTCTAGAATAGGAGGGTTTCTCAAAAGAGGCARGAAGGAAGAAACCTTACCGTTTGTTGCTTCAGAGATAGCCTTTTGAACATCGGAATCAGCAAAATCAGTCAGATCATTTTCAGTTAGATTGTCTGATTCAATTTTCACAACGYTGCCGTTTTCTAGCTTTAGTTCAAGATTGTAAAGGTTGCTGGCTTCATCGTAGGTTTTGTTCAAAATTTCACCACCAATCCAACCGTTTTCTTTATCCGGGTACCAGCATCTGGTACCTGAGTGGTATTGAGAGTCTACAGAGTTATCCTTTGGGCTCATTTTTGTTTAATTAAAAAAAAAAAGAATTARAAAGGAAGAATGTAATAATAGATGTTATTATCTGTACTTGTTGATAGAAGTGRATGGATATAATAGGTTGCTTRGTCTATTTACTTATTCTTTTGGTGTTGTATCCTTACGATATAAGATTAATAAAAATGTGTTTACGTGTTGWTTAAYAAAGAACTGTCACTGCARAAGTAATCAAMAAATAACAAATCGCTAAACACCAACWTTGCAGAGTGTTGATTTTTTTGATTCACCAAAATACGCTGAAACTCAGCTTTCAATGGGCAGCGGTAAAATTTTTTTTTTGGTGAATAAACAAAAAAATTTTACCACAGAAAGGACAGATTGTGGGAAAAAAAAAAATGGTAGCAGAGTACTCTCGGATATAAGAAAGTACAGCAATTGTGGTCATACAGCATGTGTGTCAATTGATTGAGTATATATAWTGATCAGTCCTTCTTGGGGAACTGAGAGTTGATCAGGTCAGGTATGTCAAGGCCATCCTCAGTTGTGTTCTTGTTAGCATCTATGCCAATTCCCGCCTCTCCAAATATGTTCAGCAACGAGTCCAGGTTTGCATTTGATCCGTTTGTTGCCAGGGCCTCCAACCCCATTCCTCTTCCAAATCCAAAGAGATTGTCATCCTCATGTTCCTCACTGTTCTCCCCTTCCACATCCACAATATCAAAGGGATTCAATGGGATGTCCTTGTTGGCYKGCTTCAGGTTAACCCCACCATTKATTTCCAGGCTGCTACCGTTGTTTCCTGGTATATCGTTTCCGCTCATCATCATCACTGATGGGCTTGTTGKTCTTGGWGAGTTTGTTGCTCTTATGTCACTGGTCTGTCTCTTTGATATGAAGGGWCCGGTTAAGTTGTAGCCTGTGATTCCCAAAGGTGATCCATTTCCAAACAGATACCCCGTGCTGTTCCCCTGGGCATTRTTGCTCACCAACGAGTTGCTCAGGTTCATCTTGATATCCTTTTCAAAAGGGGTGCCAATAGCAAAGTCTGTATTCTCAGCCCGTATCTTCCCCTGCGAGTCAAATATGGTATTGTTGTTGTAAACAGATCCWATTGCAAATGGAGAAGTTGCAYTGTTTGTGCGGTTGGTTTTGTTTTTCATGTTGGCAACGTTTCTGTTAGATGCAGATGGSGAAAACGGAGCTGCTGACTCCTGCTTTAGAATGCTTCCACACATGTCCTCTATGATCTTTAGGAAGTGAGCWGCTGTTTTGTTGGTACCTGATAAAATCTTGAAGCAATATTGGGCCGTGCACACTTGCTCCTTCCATGAGTTCCACTGGTGCAGATTGCAGTTTTCGTCATTGTATATCAAGCAGATCATTGGTATCACACTGGCCTGGAACAGGAAGTACGTTGCATACCAACTGGCAAGCATACTGACATGCGGCTTGTTGAGAATCTCAGGAGAGTTGGTTCCATTGGTGTTTGAATGGTCAGATGAGGATAAAGATCCYAGTAGTCCTTGGCCGTTCATTCCACTTTCTAAAGATTTTTTCAACAATGGCGACTGCAAGCCCCCATARCTCAACACTGTGTTGGACTCGGGCTTATGCACMCCAGATGGAGTGTTTGAATTTGAATTYCCATTRTTGACCTCGTTCAGGGCCTTCATGATAGTTGCAGGAGATGTGACACTGTTGTTGGACTTGACCAGTTTCTTTTCCTTGATGTCGTATTTTTTATCCTCAATCACAGAATCAACATACTCCTTAACAAGATTTATACTTTCAGAGCAGCTTTCGAAGCATATGTTAATACATCTTTTGATGGATGGGTGTGTTCTTACATAGTTTCTGTATCTCATTTCATTTCTACCCATGATGTCCTGCCAGACAAAGTTTTGTAGCATCAAAATCTGCAAGTTTAAAGTTCTGAGTATCAGCCTGTATCTAGTTAGGTGGAACCAATGGGGAATGACTTTCAAGGAGGTTGATARTGGATCTGGTGTCATCAATGGCTCTATGCTGGGTAAGGCAATGTCATTGTTTTTGCTGAACCAGTCCGGCAAYTGCTTTATAAAGGCCTCTATAGTTTCATTYAGYTTCAAACACTCCTTAGAACTTGGTGGTTGATTGGAYAACAGCTTGGAATGAATGTCCAAWGARATCTTTGTAAATTTRGTTTGTTCAATAAGRCCTGAATACACAGTGGGCTTTGTGTGGAATACATTGCCCTCTTGGTCCATGTTTGAAGGCAGCTTGATGTCAAAGTTTGCACTWGAAGGAAAATTAACTGGTCTYCCAAAGGTTATRGCTGTRCCMACATCAAACATGTACAATCCCCACCACAGTCTTCTTCTKATYTCYAAATTTRAAGTTTTYTGCTTAAGGAGTTCTTCAGACGTGTCCTTTGTATTCAGGTTCAATTCCTTGTAAAGACCTAACCCCATGGCCATTCTGGAGGCTATTCCTAAATAGTTCCAACCTGTGTTGGGCTTGTCTCTCTTTTGTACAAAGTTACTCAATAAAGTGAAAGCCGTCACCAATGGAATACTACCTCTTTCAAACAGGGCACTGGTGATCAGGGCCTTGGCCTCTTTATAGTAAAACATGTCCATGTTGGTCATGGCCAGAACTTGTCCTTGCAAACACCAGCAGCCCAATGCACACACAGTATTCAGCAAAATCAAATAATCATCATTCTCAATAGCYTGCTTCAGAACATCAGGATCAACTTCATCCTTGTTGGATAATTCAGTCACTGTGGGCTGCACYGTATCAGCTTGCACTTYGGACTTTTTGAATTTATTCATAAACCAGTCTTTGTCCAGGAAAGGGTAAGATGAGTGGTAGTGTTCAAAGTAGGCGTTGATCAGYGATTCTCTTACCTCRTAGGACCGCAGTTCATCTGCCAGRTCCCTGCTCACCTTCAACAGYTCAAGYCCCTGTTCAGAGTTACCATCACTTTCWATACCGTTCGTGACCAGCAATGTTGTTCGAAGCATGTTTGCSGTWGATCCYTGGCCAAAGTACCCCTTGTTGTTAGGATTCACCGARAGTGCAGCCATACCATCGTTCTTGTACTTRAGGTCATGGTCCTGCATTTCAACCCAGTTGAAGCCATTCAACTCATCGTTKGGTGTGTTTGTTGGGGTTGTGTCCACAAACTGWACCTTTTCTTGCCCCTTGATACCATTTCGTTTGATTTTTTTGACTTTGGTCTTTATCTGCTTTAGCAGTTTCAACTCCTCGCTTCGGTCTRAATTGGTTAATGCAATGGAGTTGCTTCCGTTTTGATTCACAGACTTGTCTGATGTGKTATTRTTTGAATTTGGCGACAGAGAGGTCACRTTGCTYGGAATGGACTCSTCCGTTGMATTTTCAGGATCTCCAGATCTCCCATTCTCATCATCAACCTTTATGCTATCCATGTCAACATGCATGTTCTCATGGCCGGGAAAGTCCACCAAATGCTCAAAGCTGTTCAAGTCGTCCATCTTTAGTTGTGACTTTGACAAAAGGGTCTCAAGCAGAACTTTATCCTTGACAGCGCTTTTCAGTATTCTGCTGATTTTCCCAATGCCGTTTTCCAAGGCTGTCATTCTTGCTCTGGTCAACGGTGTCTTTTCCTCCTTTGGTCTATAAACACAGGTGTGGTTGAATTTGACACAAGCAGTACACGGAATTGTTTTGGAACATTTCCTTTTTTTCTGCCTGCACATTTCACAACACCTGACTACCAGGGGGATGTCATCTTTGTTCTTGATATGGCTTAAAGAAGAAGCAGAGTCATGATTTTTAGTTGATCTGTTTGTTTTCTCCTTTTTTGACATTATTTTATGTTATTTTTCCTCCGAAAATGTTTCTAAACTAATTGAATATTAATAAGAACACTTTATTGATATGTAGCTAAAAAACTGGAAAGTCAATAGTTTTTTAAAGTAATATGCTTTTTGGCCTCTTCTTTAACTTTTGTTGTTACTACAAATAGATGAATAAAGTACTGGGTATAATGATATACTCAATGAKTTTCCTCATATCGGTTATGTCAAACCARTGGGGGGTKWTKWTTTTTTTTCTGATTTTGAGGGAATAATTGTTTTTCCAGCAGTCATAGGTCACATGATTATTTTGTATTTTCTTTCTTTTTTCGCGTGTGTCTGTCCAGCAGAGGTATTTCCCCATTGGGAAGTTTTCTACATAGGCTTTTACGTGCACAGGAAAAAAAAATTTTTTTCCAGGRAAGTTCAGAAGTTATAAGAGATGTACAATTTTTYAACAGTGATGTTTTYACAATAATTATGTTAAATTAATGTRTTTGTTATRTATAGCAGTATCAATAATATGAAAAAAAAAAGAATAATAAAACCACGTTCTGGGAGAAGTTTCTGTTGATATCAACTTTTCAGCAGCTAACTTTAACCAAAACACTTGTAGTTGCTTGCTGTCTAAATACACAATGTTACTCTGTTTAATATTATCTTACTTACTTGACGTTCTGTCAAAAGATTTTCATTATTCTGGTTTAATATTTTTTAGTCCTGGCATGCAATGAAGGTGCAATTTCTGGAACTAGAGTAGACCTAACCTGGCCCTTTTCGCTAACACCAATTAGATTAAATAACCCCACAATTGGAAGTTTGATAGTAGATGGGCCTACATACCTTTTCTTACTGAGACGTTTCTCTTGTTTAAATTCGTGATTACTTGTTGAAAGTGAATTACAACTAAGTCATCTGTCTTGTTATTCTGTATTGTTCCTTGTAAAAGAATGCTTCATTTGTTGTGTCAAAGTGAATTCAAGTATGAAYACTWGTAAGGATCCTTTTCTACATGTGTATGAKTAGCAAAACTGTGTGTGTGTGTTTTTTACAAACGATGTTATCATCACAGTTTTTCCCGTTAAAAAAAAATAATTGCCTAAACAAATTTATGTCATAAACTCATTGACACTTAGCATCTTTAGCAGYTATTAMCTAACATATCCTTYTTAWTTTTWCKTTTCTTTTCAAAGTTAATGTATYAACTAAGTGGTAATAGAAATAAAAATAAATTGTTATCAACCATATAGAGTAACACACAGTTTATTAAACAGAAAAAGATGTCAGATTGGGCCATAGAAGTTAATGAACTTTCTTACAAGTACAGCCAAAGTTCCATAGAAACACTGCAYAAAGTSAGCTTGAAGGTTCCCTTCAACACCATCAGTTTGTTAGTTGGATCAAACGGTTCAGGTAAGACAACCCTACTAAAGATTTTAGGTGGTAAAAACTTGTGTTTGAACGGTGACTTGAAGTTGGATGGAGAAAACCCATTTTCAAGTGGATTCAGAAACACAATCAGTCTCGAAGATGGTACCGAGATCAACAGAGTTTGCTACTTCGGTACTGACTGGGTAAGATCAGAGTTCATCAACAGAGACATCACTGTTTTGGAACTGATTACGTCTTTGGGATACAGAAGAGATGATAAGAACAGTGAATTTACAAAAAGAGGTGACWACTTGATGGACATTTTGGARGTCAAGTTAGATTGGAGAATGCATATGCTCTCTGATGGTCAGAAAAGAAGGGTGCAGTTGATAATGGGGTTACTGAAGCCATTTAAGATATTGCTTTTAGACGAAATCACCATTGATTTAGACGTTGTGGCAAGATACAAGCTRTTTGAGTTTTTGAAGTTTGAAGTCAACAGAGGAAAAACTGATCCAMAAAGAAAATGCTGCATTATCTACTGTACCCACATCTTTGATGGGTTGAATAGCTTCTATGATAGAGTCCTTCATCTACACAGAGGAGAGCTTGTTGGTGATTTCAGCAGCAAGAAGATAAGCTATGTTGATGCAGAAGARCAAACYAACAGCTATCCTAATGATGATGGTGTMATTAATGTCATGCAYTCYTCATCATTRCACCCTCTAATTTTGAAGTGGCTRTTGAAAGACGAAAARAGKCTATAAGTRACAATAGYKTTGTTACATCAAGGTGTTTAATCAGTTTATTGTAAAWATTCAGATCCAAGTTTTYTCAYARATTCTTGTTTGGTCTTTGAGTCTATTGTRAAGAGAYTGCTRMTGCTCTTCTCGTTATAATTAACGTTGTTTAACTTAGATAATCTTTTATTCATATTTTTTCCAACTATTTTTTTTTTACTTAAARGCAAAAGCTCTATTTTTTTTCTTCTTGTATATTCTACATAAATTTCTCCAGTTTGTAAATGAAAATCCTTTRAATTAAACTAAATGTTAATCGTTCTTTGAATAAAGTATTATTATAAGATCCCATCAAAAACCCATATAGGTCAAAGACAGCTGATATTTTCAACAACCTTTTTTTGAATTCACTTTCCAATTTTCATTTCTTAAAATTATGACGTTTGTAGACGTAAATACTGTATCCAGAAAGGATATCGATTCTCTAAACAAACCRGTGATAACGACATCATCAAAGGCTGATATACAACTCGTTGACTGTTCCATAAAGCAGTTCTTACAATTTCARTGTAAGGCTCAGTACACTACACAGACACTAGACAAGGATACAGGAGATATGAAAACAATCAAATCAAAGATTGAGTTGGTTCCGAATAGCCATTTAGACTATGTGTGCTTTCCGTTTGTGAGATTGTTCAAAGATTGCAAAGAGGTTGTGGATATATMTGGCATCAAAGTATACAAAGATAAACGCGTAGAGATCACATCTGTTGATTCAAACGATGAGGTAGTTATACARTATGCATTGGAAGACCCTGTAAGTGTGATCAAGTACCATGATTATGAGTAAAATGTTCCAGTCTTCGGATATAAGACTGCGAGTAAAAGTTTCAACAAAAAAAAAGAAGAATTAATAAACGTGAAGACGTTCCACGTTGGGAAAGCAAGAATTTCCTTTATTTTTTGTTTTGATGGTGTCGGTATACACATTTCTAAATACGTGTTCTCAACATTTAACTTTGAAACCTTCACAGTCAAAAATATAGAAAAGAAATAAATCTCCAATACAAGAACAATCTAATCATTTGAAGAATAATTACATTTTTTATTCTGCCCTAAATATATCACAATACATTTTGTTCTTGTTATTTAATAATTATTATAGATCACACTCATGACCATTCTTTACAGTATTGTATATAGCCAGGTTGGTAGCAAACAACCAATTTGTTGTATGTCAGAYGTCGACAAGTCAGGTTTTGATAACACGTACATAAAAAAGCTTTCCAAGGACATCGAATCTATAGTTAGCAACACCGAAGGGTTGATGAACACAGAAGACAGTAAGTTAGTCAACATTGACATTAAATCGGATGTACAAAACTTCAAGTACCATTACAAGTTGTTTTACATGACTTTGCAGAATGTTATTTGCTTTGTTATTGTTGATGAGAATCAGGACTTGAAGCAAACATACAGCTTTTGCTACACTGTTTTGAATGAGATGTATAAAGGCATCACATCCAGCAACAACTCATCCATATTATACAACGACATTCCTTTCCARTTGATCAACTTACAGCCTATGATGGACAAGCTTGCAGTCAAGACACCRACGGTTAACAACRGTAAYTCATCTAACTTRGAGGCTTTGAACTCAGAGTTGAAAGACATCACATCCATATTGAACTCGAACATTGAGAAACTTATAGTAAGAGGWGAATCGTTACAAAACYTGAATGATTTATCAGACAGCTTGAAGCATAATTCGTTGAAATACAAGAAAAACATCAAGATGTACAACCTGAAGTTGCTGATGAGTGAATATGCTCCTATTGCCTTTGTGAGTCTGATTTTTGTCTTCTTAATYTGGTACATTGYTATAAGAAAATAGWTGAWTATATATGTTTATTTATGTTARCAAGATTGWTTAAMYTTTTSAMWGAAAGGTTYCWAAAACCTWAKGAAATTAGCCTGTTCAATATTTTAGTTACGGATTTACGTATTTTTGTTTTTTTTTTTYCGTTAAAACYTGAACCATTTGATTAGTTTTTTTTCAATAAGRATGTTTACACTGTAGTARTTTTTACTAAACAAGACTTAAAGTGATTAGARCCAAAAACAAATAAGGTTATAACCCAKAATTAAGACAACAGTGYTTKAKYATACWTTAGACACATTATAGATATAAATAATGCCTGAAACACCTGAAAGTAAGTCTCTYAAAGARAYGGTTCCTCTGTACAATATGATAAGCGAATATGAACTTTTGCTAAATCAGCTGGTGTACAAGATAGACAAGGGCACTTTGAATCTTGATGATRACATAAACGGTGACTATATTCTTCTGAGGAAATTGATTGATCTTGACAAGCAAATTACCACTGATTTCCCTTATAAAGAATACGATAACATATACAAGAGTTATAATGAATTGCAAACGAAATTGAATGATGTGGATAAGGAGTTGAAGGAAAATCTCCTAATGACTCTGTACAAGAACTACAAAAAACTCAGCTCATTGTCCAAGATAAGCAACAAGAGCGTCATTATCAAAGATATACCAATAGATTCCGTCATAAGCTATTCACAACGATTAGCAAAATTCACATCCAAACCAYTAGTRACAATGATTGACCAGAGYATCATAGATGGGGGCTTGTCCAAGCAGGAGCAGGARCAACAGATACAGGACCCAAGTGGATGGAACTTTATATGGGCAGGCGACGATATGATCAGAAGAGGTAATCTGGTAATACAACAGCAACAAGAGCAGATAAGACTTGAAAACTTGAGAGAAAAGAAAGAAGAGGAGGAGAATGAAAGAAAGAGAAAAGAGAAGGAGGAGGAACAGCTCAGATTGGCCGAAAGCAATGCCGGTGCAAAGGATTCTGGAATCATATTTGATGGTAAACACAARGAAGAGAACGATGTCTYGCMAGAGCAAGAGACAGCTGAGAAGGAAGAGCCAAAMMAAGACAACAACGAAGACGACTTTGACTTGGACYTGTTCAACCCTGATGACTTYTAAGARTATATATTTGTYTTASAATACYTTGTGTTTGTTTYATTRACTTTGGGCCMCTGTGGCAKGGKKTTTTCCTGATGATCACTATCGGAGATAGCAGCATAGATMCYCGTCCATTCGAAGCCTAGCAAGAACGTGATGTGTTTCCTAATTAGGAAGTCACTATGATTTTTCTATTCYYTAAAAAATACTGTAGCAGATGCTCTACCTGAAAATTTTTCTTGCCCTAACTTCACAAGGAAAATTTTTTTTTACTTTCGWTCTTCACTTATTTGGGAAACTRCCTGATGACAAAATACAGAAAATATATGACATTTTGAGTTTACTTAAGTGTTAAATGTTCATCTAGTTGAGATATTTACTRWTAAATCARTGGTAMAAAAGAAATTATWAATATWATRCATAACCAYAATACAATTCTCATACTAACAGAATTGTAAATATTCAATAGATAYAMACCAGCTTTTACTATGAGCACTGTTAACATAAAAAATAAGGAAAACCTTTCCTTTGAACCTGAAATAAATGAACTAATAAAYAAGTTTTTACAGTCACTGAAGACAAACTCYCAACCAACCAGTAGATCATCCTACACCATATCTCTAGAAACCCTTAATGTGCTAAAGAAGTTCATTGGTTTYATGAAGTTYCATACAACCGAGGAGTTTATGAACAACTTGAAGAAGTTGGATCTTCTGATGGAAGGAAATATCAAGCCAAAAGGTATCATTGGATCCACTGTGCTTAAGAAAGAGTTCTGCTGTGGCAACATGATCAGAAGAGTGATATTCATGCTAAGAGAAGAAATAAACAACTACAACTCATCCATGAAGCAAAACCACGACTCTGAAGACAACTCTGCTTCCAAACCTGTCGGATCCATGTTTGATTTGCTTGCCAGACTGCCTAAAGAACAAGTCTCATCAAGTTCTAACGCTAAAGTTAAAAAATTTGACATCAGAGCAACTGCCATCAACATAATCAGAGAACTGACCGATGAAGTTAAGAACATAGACGAACAAATCTTCCAGATTGGTGTGGATCTGATCCATGATAACGAAATACTTTTAATTCCTACTCCTGATTCCAAGACCATATTGAACTTTTTGATCAATGTCAAAAAGGACAAAAACTGGAAAAAGAGAAACTTCACCTGTATCATTACTGAGTCATACCCAAACAACTTAGAAAAGGCTCAAAAGTTTGCCCTAAAGCTTTCTGATTTGGGTATTGATACAATTATTATTCCGGATTCAATGGTTTTTGCTGTCATGAACAAAATCGGTAAGGTCATCATTGGTTGTAAACAAATATTCTCAAATGGTTCTGCAATTGTTTCATCAACAGGTGTCCAAACAGTTGTGCAATGTGCCAAGGAATTTAGAGTTCCTATCATTGTGATGGCTGGTCTTTACAAGCTGTCATCATTATCCCCATTTGACATCAAAGAAAACTACCTAGAAGTTGGTGGCTCTAAGCTAACGGGTAGTCTCTTACCTAAGCAACATCAAGTTGTCGGTGATGAAGGTGATTACTCTAGATTAATCATGGTCAATAATATCAATGATTTCATTGCTGCTGAGTTCATTGATATTATCATCACCAACACTGGTGCTTACTCTCCAAGTTTCATGTACAGAGTTGTTGCTGATAATTATGAAAGTGCTTAAAGTATGCTGCTGCGAGTAGCATACGTTAAGCAAAAAGAAATCAAGAACTTTGTTCAAAAAGGTTTAGTTACACATTCAACTACCTATTGCCAAGTCTTTTTTTTTCTTTTTTTTTTGCATAATTTTTTTTTACAATAKTTTTTAGAATTTTTTGAACAATTTCATGTAAAATCGCGACAATTCATGGGCTGAAGCTTGGATGTTTCTAATATATTTACTATATTAATGCTGCTATTTTACTGAAAAGAGAAGAAAAAGTAACGATTTTGTTGCTTTTCAATTACATTTCATTTTTTTTGAAAAATATTATAAAGAAGCTTTTTCTTTCATCTTACATCATTCATTTGTAAGCTGATTTAATCATCAGTTCTTGTGCGT
Source organism: Hanseniaspora opuntiae (assembly GCA_001749795.1). Classification (NCBI taxonomy): domain Eukaryota; kingdom Fungi; phylum Ascomycota; class Saccharomycetes; order Saccharomycodales; family Saccharomycodaceae; genus Hanseniaspora; species Hanseniaspora opuntiae. The sequence continues at coordinate 1,025,957 of LPNL01000004.1, forward strand.
TATTTTTCTTGCATAAAAACATCCCTGCCCCATTCGCCTAATGCTCAGCTTTTTGCATATGATCACAAAAAGCTTTGAGCTGGTCCTTCATATAACTCGTCAAGTATTTTATATACTTGCCGATTGTGAAGTATAGATTGGGGGCTATAACAAACAGTCATCTTTCACATCTGTGAAGTTGACTTGAGCACTTTGAGTACGGCTATTCTATATTACCGTGGAATATGTTGTAATTTAAGTGACTCAACATTTCGAATTACATCTTGTARTCTTATTGTCTTGAGGCGTAAAAAGTATTGGTTAAAGAGTACTTGCCAAAAGGAATATCAACATCATTTTTTTTTTAAATCTTAGGGAGTATGAAAAAAGTTTATTAGGTCATAACTACTAATATGTATAAAGCTGTTTSCCAACAAACTCAAAATGATTATTTGTTAAGCCGTCTTCTTCATCAACCACTGTCGCTATGTTTCCTTAGTTTGAAACCAGTTGTCGATCTACATGTAAGCAAAAATGATTGGGTTCCTTGTTCTTTTTCCTACTTTTGGTAGCGCGGTCCATCGTTATACCCGGTAGAAAAAACCTTGAAAAACAAACAAATATATTTTTTCTGGTGTGAAAGTATTTATAAACTGTTCTTCAAWAATGAACTCTCTTGAAGAATCAATCATTTTAAAAACCAAACATCTCAAGAGCTATTATTAGAGAAGAATTATCTGATACAGGATATTATTGTTTGAGCATTCTAAGCTTTTTTTTTTTGACAAATCCACTAATAAACAGAAGAAACACCACCTAATTCAAACTTATTAATTAACTCAATCTTCTTTACTCCTAATTTTAACTTTGGAAAATACTTTGACTGCTATTGATATATAAAGAAAACAATGGGTGTTATAAATTCAGGCGATAAAGAAAAAATCAAATTATCCATACCCAAACAATTCAACAAGATTATAGATGTGGCAATCGCTAAACTGTACATAGCTTATCCTTCTCCTACAGAGTGGACATACACTGGTTTATATGGTGCTTTATGTTTAGTAGATGATCTTGTGGGCAACACTTTCTTTTTGAAGCTGGTTGATGTCTCAAATCAGAACAGAGGGGTCATATGGGACCAGGAGTTGTATGTTAATTTTGACTACATTCAAGACAGAACCTTTTTCCACACATTTGAAATGGAAGAATGCTTGGCCGGACTGCTATTTGAGGATACACATGAGGCTCAACATTTTTACAAAAGAGTTACTAAAAGACAAAAATACGGTAGCAAGAATACAATTAACAACAAAAATGCCATTAAGCTACAAAAGGAGGTTGATGTTGAAAATAAAGCCACAGTTGTTCATGGCCCAAGAGGAGAAGAATTGATCAGTAAACAAAGATCAAGATATGATTACTCCAATAGAATAGCGGARAATGTAGGATATAGAGGCTCTGAACCAGACTATGATGAAGAGACTGATATTGAACACTCATCCAAAAGCAAGCCAACAAATGAAGATCCTTATGCTGCCTATTCTTTTGATGAGCCGGTGACTATAAAGCAAGCTCCGCCACCGCCACCTGCAGCAGTTGAATCTTATGACTCGCGCGAATCAAGTACGAGTGTTTCTGATATTAGCACTTCACAAAGTGCTGCGCCAGCAGTCCCATCCAGTGGACCGGTTCATAAACTTCCACCACCTCCAAGAGAATACGTTCACCTTCCACCTCCAGAGGCAACAATGAAGAACAATTTACCACCGTTACCATCACATAGTAACGCTCCGCCAGTGCCATCGCATAGCAATGCTCCTCCTGTACCACCTCATCACACAGGATATGGCCAGGCTCCACAGCAGTTTAACCAAAGAACAGGATATGGCCAGGCTGCACCACAAGTTAATCAAAGAACAGGGTATGGCCAAGTTGCACCACAAGTTAATCAAAGAACAGGATATGGCCAAGCTGCACCACAAGTTAGTCAAAGAACAGGATATGGCCAATCTACACAGCAACCAATTTTACCTAATAGAACAGGACCGCCACCTCCACCAACTAGAAAGACAGGACCACCGGCTCCTCCAAGAAGATTAACAGGACAGGCTACTGGCGGAGCAGCTACGCAACCGTTGGTGTCTCAAAGAACAGGAGGAAGAGGATTACCACCAGTTCCACCTTTGCAGCAGCAAAAGACAGGGGGGAGAGGATTGCCACCAATTCCGCCTTTACAACAACAGAAGACAGGAGGAAGGGGATTACCGCCAGTTCCACCATTACAACAGCAAAAAACAGGAGGAAGAGGACCTCCACCACCTGCTAGAAGAGTCACAGGACAAAGAACAGGACACATGACAGGTGCCGCCAATAGCAATTCACCTTTTGCCATCAGTAATGTTCCTGTTACTACATTTGGAGGATCGTCACTACCACAACACCAAGCYGACACCTATCAACAAACCTCACATATTCAACAGACATCCCAACAAGMATATGGCGGGTACAATAGGGCACAACATGCTTTGCCWCAGCARCARCARAGTAGYATWCCWGCWCCACCGCCAATGCAACAGCAGCAAAGTAGTATWCCWGCTCCACCGCCAATGCAACAGCAAAGTAGTATACCWSCACCACCRCCAATGCAGCAACAGCAAAGYAGTATACCAGCACCACCRCCACCAATGCMACARCAAAGTAGTATTCCTGCWCCACCGCCAAYGCAACAGCARAGTAGTATACCRGCACCACCGCCAATGCCACAACAGAGCAGCATACCAGCACCACCACCAATGCAGCAGCAAAGTAACATCCCAGCACCACCACCAATGCAGCAACAAACAACATTGAATGAAAACACAGGGGATGTTGGACGKGATGCCCTGCTWGCYTCGATCAGGTCATCTGGAATCGGCATGCTGAAGAAGACAGACAAGTCGCAGATCAGGGACAGATCCGGCGTGCAGGTGGCAAGCGAGGAGAAGCCCGTTGGTGCACAGGCAACAGGGGGACCAGGGGGCCTGGCKGATGCATTGGCCGCAGCATTGAGTAACAGAAACAAAAAGGTCAGTGCGTAYGCAGAYGAGGATGACGGYGAWTGGTAAGTGGAAAGTCTTTCCAAATAAAACTGATGATACCTGTGAATGCTATACGTATCTTTAAATCACAGAATAGAAGARTATATGCTAAATTATATATCTCTGAGGAAACAAAAAAATTAATCAGTTGGACTCAGCATATTTGATATCCCAAGTGTTTATRAATTTATCAAAGTTAGGATTGTTGTTGCTAATGATCTTCAACTCCTTTTTGTAGTCTTTAATGTACTTGTTTAACTCTTCAACGTCACAGACTTGCTCCTCTATCACTTGTATGGTTATTGAATCTAAATATTTGCAAATAGTCTTTGTAGTTCTGGTTAGCTTGTTCAAATTCAGATATATTAGGTTACCGTCTTTTTCCAGCTGTTTGTTTGTGATATCTTTAATGAATTTCTTTGATGTGTTGATCAGCAGCTTAATCAGGGTCAACTTTACGGACAAGTTTTTATCGAAAAGTTCGATGGATTTACTGATTTCATTAGACTTTTCAGCAGTTAACGTTTCATCTTTGGCCAAACTGTCAGATTCAGCTTCTTCATCAGAGAAATCRGAGTTGATGCCGAATGGATCATCATCATCTTGATTCATGAACTCTTCTGGATGACTCTTGAATAGCTTTATTTCCTCGGATATGTCTTCAATGATTCTTGAACCAAAGTCAGTCAATGTGTCAGTGTATATCTTTTTCCAATTGGTGGATAAACTAACTACAGAGTCGTTTAAGTTCCAAATTTTACCAATCAATAATAGCTTGCTATCGTTCAGGGTCTTCAAATCGCCTTCTTGATCCTTGTTAAATTTCAAATATTTTAGGAATAGATCATTCAAATCATTCAAGCTAACAAACAGAGAAAAGATAATTTGTTCAAGGTTTTGTATGATCAAAATAGGATATCCCACTTTGTTTTTGTTAAAGTCTTCATCATAGCCTATTTCCAGCTTCTTCATACACTTCAACATTGACAATGTGAAGAAAAAACTGTTTGAAAGTTCAGAGTACTCCTGGTACAAGGCCTTTCCAACTTTATCGATGTGGCATTTAATGGACTTATCAGATTGGGTTTTGTACAGTTCACTGAATAGCAAACCAACTTTGGTAGTTCTGGCTTTGATTAATTTTTGCAGTTTAGCTAATTCCAGGAACTCAAATTGAAATGTTTGATTGGATGAGCTATCATATGGAGAGAAGTGATCATTATTGTAGATATCTTCTATGGTGTTGATTTTGGTAGAGAAGTTTTCCCTGAATGCAATAAAGAGAGTTTGCAATCTGTTGAAATCATAGACGTCTGGTTTAGATTCTGTTGTAGACATATTGTATTATTAGTAGAAGGAATTGGTCTCTTTACTGGAGATACTTTTTTGAAAAAATGTATTTGAAATCCATTTTTAAGAAAAATAAAAGGTTGRGAAAAAAAAAAAAAGAAAAGACGTGGAAAACGTGATCAACCTGGTTTCCGAGCCAAAGTGTGAGTGCCAGGTTGAATCGCAGYGTAAATACATGATCAATGGGACTGATAAATGTGTAGATATCCAGTATATTTAACGATAAGAGATGATYTAAWMASAAGAYMGTATWGMWMKTATGWAWRAATWTTGACAAAAAWCAGAAKTTAACCTTCATRTTARAWTGATATATAACTTGAAAAAAAARAAAGAAAAAAAAACATRAAATTTGTATTTTTTGTTGGTGAATGATTGAACATTGCTGTTTTGAATTATTAATTTTTAAGATAGTGAAGTAGATAAATAGTGTTTATATAGGTTCATAMTAAAAGTTAATTTAAGCAGCGTTGGAGTTCATCTTTCTCTTACCGTTAATCAAAGTAACGTTAACGAATCTTCTGGTGTATAGGATTCTCTTGTAAGCTCTACCTTTTGGTTGCTTTGGCTTTTCAGCCTTTTCAACCTTTGGAGTTTGGGATTTAACTTTACCAGCTCTGGATAAGGAACCGTGAACTTTAGCCATTTTCTGTTGTTTATATTAAGTTTGGTATTTGATGATATWTTTTGTTGAGATTATGTATTAATAAAGATATWTATATAACTATATTATTTAACATAGTAAAGAAAGAAAATATCAGAACAAAAAAAGCTAGGAGATTTTAACGCARAARAAAARAGAACACTAAAAAAATCAKAGAGMCAAAAAAAARAAGAAAAATGAAAAAGAAGAGAAAAATTCATCAAAWATACTTTCTTCATCTTATATCCGCACCTTCCTATTTGGGTAATAGCATTACTGCATTAGGCAAACAATCTGGGGTATACKTGGTAAARCACACCGCTACACAGTATTGTCCAAAAAGAGTAATGGTACTTCCCGATTAGGACAATATCGTGTAGCGCAGGTYTATACCACARCGCATTTAATTTCAGACAACCATTTTCCTYATACAGGAATCTCCCACCACCAAAAATATACATAAAAAAAACYGTGTAGCAAAAAAAAAAWCGATGATAGAAGTTTGAAAAAAAAAAAAAAATTATCCAAAACACTTTTCAAATCTGTACTAATTTTAACTATCTGAARAAAAAAATATACACAGATGAGTCATGTATATTAGATAAAGTATATCTATAAATACAGTATAGTTCTTTGTTATCAGWAAWTTCACTATATTAAYAATCCCCATTGAATACTATATACAGTAAAAATGGCCACCTCATTACCTGAAAGAAACGAAACCCAGTACTACTTTGGTGCTGGTCCAGCTCAATTACCAAAGCCTGTCATCATCCAATTAAGTAAGGACATTGTCAACATCAACAACCAAGGCATTGGTATTGGTGAAATCTCTCACAGATCRAAACTTGCTCAAGACATCATTGACAACACTAGAGAAAAYCTTTACAAGCTATTGTCCAACAACGGTAACATCGACATTGAGGATGTCAAGAAGCATTACGATGTTTTCTTCTTGCAAGGTGGTGGTACCACTGGGTTTTCCAGTATCCCACTGAACTTCAAGAAATTCAACCAAGTCCAAAACAAGAAGGGTGGGTACGTCATTTCCGGGTCCTGGTCCTTGAAATCCTACCAAGAAGCCAAGAGATTAGGCTGTGATGTCGTTCCATTGTACAATGACAAGGAAGTCAATGGTGAATTCAAGGGTTCCTACACTGGTGACTATGAGGCTCTTTTGAGCAAAMACGAWGACTTGAGTTATGTTTACATATGTGAAAACGAAACTGTTAATGGTATTGAGTATGACCAAAGCTTGAAGGAACTRGCCAAGGYYTGTCAACAAAGAAACATTGAGTTGATCTCTGACTTGTCCAGTGATATWTTCTCCAGAGAAATCAACATATTCGACTATGGTGTTATAATGGCTGGTGCCCAAAAGAACATTGGTATTGCTGGKTTGACTCTKTACATTGTCAAGAAGTCCATCTTGGCCAACATAAAGGCCAGTGGCWGCATCGATGAGTTACCTATAGCATTTGACTGGAACTTACAAAACGACAACAACTCCTGTTACAACACCATCCCAATGGTTCCTCTACACACCTTGAACTTGGTCTTTGAAAATCTGTTGAATGCTGGTGGAATCAGTGCTCAAGAAAAGATAAACGTGGAAAAGGCCGAGAAGCTTTATTCTGTATTAGATAAATACTCCTTGGAGGGTGACAATGAAAAGAAGTTTGTCAAGCTAACTGTCAGCAAGCAATTCAGATCAAAGATGAATGTTGTCTTCAACTTGAARACCACTGACTTGGAAAACGACTTTGTCAAGAAGGCCGAAGCCAAGGGATTCTCAGCCATCAAGGGTCACAGATCCGTCGGTGGTATCAGAGTTTCCATTTACAATGCTGTYAAGYTGGAAGCTGTTGAATCCTTGATCAAGTTCATTGAAGAGTTTGCTGAACAACTATAAGCTTTTAATGTATATACTTTTTAMCYGAATTTTTTCTTTTTTTATATACCTCTGATATAGTAATGGAATTCCATCAACTTGGCCTCATCTTGTGAATCATAAGCAGTGTTTTCCATTGGAACCACTGTGTTGATTAAGCAAAACTTCCCTATCCGGTCAGGAAGCCTACCAAYGTGAACGTACATTTGACAATCAACTAGAGTTTCATAGCACTTTTGGAAATACTTCCAATCACTGTTTGTTATCAGTATTCTGTCTCCTGGAAGAATTTCCTCCTCATCATCATTGYCCTCAATGTTGTTGATTGACTTGTTGGCCATGGAATAGTTCATGTACTGAGAGTCCAATCTGTCACTTTCGTATGCCAGGCTTTTTGTCATTGATTTATCGTTATTTGAATGCTGCATTTTCGATTCATCATCCTCTATCTCACTTCCTGGATACTGACTCGAKGCATTGGAGATGTGGAAGGACTTGTCGTTGTTGAAACTCGACATGGAGTTTCTTCTACTATAATCACGACCACCTTTACCAYTGTYRATCTTCAAACAACTGATGCTTTTGTTCCAGTTTAATTCGATATGGAARTTGCTCGAATCAGGATTGTTAAAGTCATTAATCAAGATCTTGAAGTTTGAAGACTCAAAGGAGTCACTTTTATCAATRCTTTCCATGTTYGTGTTGTAYGTGTACTGGGACTTTGTCAATAGTCTGTAGCTTTCAAAGTAATTGGAAGCACTCCGCGAATCACCWGTRAACTTGATGAGCAATCCAAACTTTGGATCAAATCTCAGGGATCTTCTCAATAACAAGTTGAACTTGCTGCCGTCCACCAAGGAATTTCCCTCTTCTTCATTCATGTCATCATGTTGATAGTCCATGCYATAGTTGGAAACTAGCTTTGGAAGAGCATATATCCTTCCATCATCTCCAAGCTCATTACTGATGAGGTTGTTGATGTTTTCAAATCTGTACTTGGCATCGTTGTGTATGGARACCAGYTTGACAGGAATTTTGAAATCATGCARGACGATACTGTACTTGTCCTTCAATTTCCCAGTGACATAGTTCACATCGGGGTCGTCCAGAATGTCAGATTCATAYGATTCCGTGTGGTTGAGATTCTCATTGTTGATRTTGAATCCAAATCTGTTTCTCTTGTTGGATTTCATGGCATTAAYGTGGTTTGTGTTTAGGATGTACTCTGAATAGGATATGTTCCAGCATGAAAGTCCAATCATGGATGGATTGCCTTTGCTTTCCTTAATGCTCCATTCTTTTGGAATTTTAATCAACTTGAAGGTGATATCTCCAAACATGTCRGGATTCTTTGATTCCATTTCTGCCTTTGTCTTYTTCAACTCATTCCATTTGAGCATGTCCCTCATGAAATTGTTCATAGATGGATTGTATGGCTGTGCAGAGGGCTTTTGCTCATATACGTTCCCACTGATGTTTGAAGTATTGGCATTTGCATTTGCATTGCCCAGCCTAAACCCCACCATACCACTTTCATCATTGGTGTTCGTGTTTGCATTGAATTTGRAGTCATTRAAGTTGAAGTTCTTGTAATTGATTATCTGATCATACTTTTTCAGTATATTYAACAAGTTCTTYAARTTSACCTTTATCAAAATAAACTTTTCGTTATCCTTGTTTTTGTTGTTTGTRGAAAACTTRTAATTTTTGAAAAACCKKGTTATGTTKAGTTTTATGTTCATTGTATTGATGTGTGTTTCATCAACACTTTCTGATTCATTRAGAGAGCACGTWGAGAGATAAATRGAGTCTTCAAAGAACTTGATGACTATATGCTCACCGTCGTTGTTGTCMCCRGAYAAATGACTGGTTTGTGCAGCTGTGTARAACCTTAGAATAGTTAGCAGTCTYAGAAACAGYTTAAAAGTTTTAGTGGACTCATGATCAGTCAGTTTGTTYARMGTAAACTGTAACTTCATTGMTTKTASSTWGTGTTWGGGATTGCTATAAWCTTTTTTTTCGTGTTTAAAAGTGGTTCATSYYTTTTTTTTTACGTGTATGAGAGATCGACGCAATTGGTSRAAAAATCTAAMTTAACTAAAAARGTAAAGATACGATATATAGCAAAATACAAAAAAAWAAAACCTAATAMACTMTATAAACTGAATCAAATTCTTATAATAACTTTGTCTTGTCAACTATATCAATTTCGTATGCTTCAMTCTTTTTCTCTGACTCTTTTAYAATATCCTCAATCATTCTATCAGTTAGGKTATCCACATTTGTGAAGTATTCATCTCTGTTAATCACAAGATTGTTGGAAATCARCAAGCTCATCACATCTCTGATACTAACTCCATTRCTGTTCCATAKCATGTTYTTCACAAACMARTCCATTCTGTTCTTGTATAGATCAGTGTACATGACACCTGGTCTGTAGATTATRCCYYTGTTAAGCTTCTTGCTGAATGCTTCCACTTCCAACAGTTTTTCAGCCATYCTTTTMGATTTGATGTARTTTTTATCCGTKATGCATGATCTGTTTGCAGATAGGTATAAAACACTTGGCTTGTGGGCCTTTCTTTCCTTTATGGATTCTAATAGTTTCTGGAAYGAYGTGTAATTATATTTRATGAAGTTGATATCATCGCYTTGGTTGCTGTTATTCAARATTCTYTTCATAAAGTTCCTTATAAGRGTAGGGACACTGTAAAAGATGTTAACGTTTTTGACTAGATTTTTGTAGTTCATGTCGTTGTTGAAGGTACCTATGGAATGGACTATGAATTTGGTATTTTTCACATTCATGAGATCCTTCARAGAGTCAGGCTCAAACACRTTTAYGTTYGGAGATGTAGTGAACATTCTGTATGTTGTCCATTTGGTTGATTGATGACTTTGATGATGGGATCAGTATGTTGAAGCTTTTGTTGAGATTGTGTTTGCTTATCATCTTTTTGATTAAGTTTGACCCTACAAACCCAGTCCCCCCAAAGACAATAATGTTGGGTAGGTTCTTRTTGATGTTGTTAATTTTTATCATATGTGTTARWTAGCTTKYGGTGTTGTTTATACAGTTATTTTGTTTTAATAATACTAGATGAGTGTATGTCGTATAATRTTGYATGTRCAAGGATTGTCTTTTTTTTTTTTCTACATGGGGATTGATATACCGCTACCATKACCCACACGTGCTGCTGTSTTTTTCYGTATGCCCTTATTTTTTTTGTTTTGTTTTCATTTCCGTTTTGGGACATTTGTTACTAAAAATAAAGTGCCAAWTACCCGTAGCATCTCCAAACCGATGTAAAAAAACCCACATGACGAGGGGGATTGCGGACATGCTATTTGTGTAGAAAGCTTATATTTTCCCACTGGCACCACTCTGCTTCATTAAAAAAAACTAATAAAATTTTTAGAGACAACCTTTTGGAAACAACAAAATATCATATATCWTTAAAAAGGGGGTAGYCATATASGTATAATCTTTCATTRAYGTATTTAAGATAGAAGTAAAGACATCRTTATCACGGATATTCTATTAACTATCAATATTATCRTTATATATAAGTCAAKTCATTMTTAAACAGCAACAACCAAACTCACAGATTAACCCACATATGGTCAATCCAAAAACACTATAAAGATGCTACAACCTCACCAAACAAAACACTCAACCATACTCATAAAGCCTAAGACAGCCGACGAGGACTACTTCCRTTGCCAGGACGACGTCTCATGCAACAACTTCCAAAACAAGCATATCGAGTTCTCCAACTGCAAGGACCGCGTTCCAAAGGTCTTTTTGAAAAGAAACATCCCGAAGTCTCCAATGCCAAAGCACATGTCATCCGCATCGTACAACAACCTGACGGACCTCAACTTTGGGAGCGAGGAAGATGACGATGACGACTCTGACGACTTTGAYGAAGATTCCAACATCGACACCCTGAATATACCCGAGGAGGAGAGCATGCTTCGGACTGAATCRACACAGTCKCTGGCCAAGGTGAACCCGCTCTACAACATCGGCAATTACCCACACAACCCWCCCAARTCGGAAAACTTCAAAATAGGGTCCGTRGTGAAGGACARTGTTGAYATCAAGCATGCACATCTTCCAAGAACCCCATTCCCMAAGGGATACAGTGGCAATGAGACCTCTGAGTCCCTGGACTCGTTAGAGAGACAGAATATGAATCTCGATCTTAAAAAATCATCAATGTTGAACAGAAGAAGAACGTCATCAACAACCCAGTCTCCTAACAAGATTGGAAAGCCAAAATCAAAAAACATCGATGAACTGTAACATTGGGCATATATATCACAAAAAGAAGAGCCACCTTTTTTTTCTTTTTAAATTCTTTATCACGTATTATTGTTGATCACTACCAGGTCCTTATCCTTGATAAGATTGTCTCTCACCAGCCTTCCGTTTTTTAAGTCATTGTTTCTAAATCGTACTATTCCCTCAYCAAGACTCTTCACCAGTCCACTCTCCAAGTGTCTCTTCGACACTCTTTCTTCAAGTTCTGCATCCGTACTGTCAATGAAGTAGGATACATGCGGTATGTTGTATTTCTTGATAGTCTCTGCAATATCCTTTCCGTAATTGGACTCATCGAAGAGGTTGTACAGWCCCTCCARAATGATCACCCTTGGGTTCATCAGCCCTTGTGACTGTATGTTCAGCTGATATGCATTGGCCCTTGGATCGCCAACCGCATGGTCRAAMCCCGGGTATCTCAGCTTGAATCCGATTTGTTGGTCCTCCTTGTTGTATGCCATGCACTTGCTGATGATAAGACAAAGAACACGGACAAATTCAATGTAGTTCTTGGAGTCAAATGTCGTGTAGTGTCCCCTCTTTGCAATGAATTCAGGACTGTCTTTGTACTGCGTCAGAACGGACATTGGCACATGGAAGCCGTCCATGGGGATTGTGCTGATGAAGTCAACATCATGATTTTGAATACCACTTTCCAGTTCAAAGCTGGTGTCATACCCGCCTACTGATCGTACTGATAARYACCTGTCTGTGAGACTTTGTGTGTATGTGTTGTAATTTACTATTAAATGATCGTAAGTTAACTCATTCTGTACGAGTTGTTTATCCGTAGTGTACTTCACGGCAATGTCCTGCAGAATTTCCTTCTCTGTTACTGCATCCTCATTATAATGGTCATTCAGAGAAATATCAACATTCTTCTTAAAATAATCATTAAGTTTCCCTCTTARGAGATTCGTGATTGTGGTCTTTCCAGCACCTGGAACACCACCAATGATCACCAAAAGGGGWGCTTGAGTATTATCCAGTTTCCTGCAGATCTGATCAAAYAAGTTATTCACAACGCTCTCAAYTGYCATKTCTTYTAGGTTATTYACCCAACTTTGTTRGATTATTTWTACATAAAGTAACATGATACCCATCTGTGTGACTAGAAATCCCTATACGAATTTGAAAATAATTAACAAAAAAACAAAAATAAAAATCATTCGGTCGGACTGTTGAACTCCGGAAACGTAATTTTAAAAAAAAAAGTATACATAAAAAAAAACAAATACAGTATTCCACATCATAAACACACCAATCTAAGCTTCATCCTTCTTCTTGGTTACTCTGTAAGAAGAGGGCAGGTTCAAGGCCCCCTTCATGTACTGCTTGACAAGAATCTTTTTCTCGTCGTCCTTCAACTGGCTGTAGTGCTGATCAATGAAATGCTTGACTTTGTTCAGTCTGTTGTTGAACCTTGAGCTTGGGTTGTTGTGCACCATCTGCTGGTGTCTGAGAATGGAATCCTTCCGGATGAATGTCTTGTCGCAGTACTCGCTCATGCACTCGATCTCGGGGTACGAGTCTGACTTGATGTTCAGGATYGTCTTCATCTCATCAGTCAGCTCGCTGATGTGCTGCAGCGCACAGTGTCTCCGCAGCTTCTGYGTYGTCTTCATCCCRAAGTACTTCCAGCAACACTCAACAAAGGGACACTTGTATGGTCCAGAWACCTCAACCTCATCCAGGTGCTGGGCGTACTGCAGGATGTTCGAGAACTTCAGCTCACAGTGGAGGCATGAGTACAGCCCCTTTTTGTTTTTGGTCAGGGACTCCGCGGTGAAGTGTGGATCGTTGTTCAGAGCCTGCACGATGCTCTTGTGGGCAAGCTTGATGATGTTGTTGCTGGAGTTCTTCAGCCATGTTATGTTCAGGTTCTTCCGKGCCATTTCCGTGTTTTTGTCCTTTTGCGCCTTGTCCAACTTCTTTGGTTCCTGTGGCCTGTCGATAACAGAGGTCTTCACAAGAAGATTGCCCGTTGGCTTCAGTACCTGAGTTGATATGTTGATGTACTGGGCCTTTTTCATGGGCTTTCTCTTGGCTGGCTTTTCAGAAAACATCCTTTCCAAGGACTGGATGATCTCCTTYTTRTCATTGTCCAGTTCGTYTGTGTCCCTCGGCACGCTTGTTTCTTTATTGTCCTCGCTGMTTTGCTTGATGTTTGAGTTCACATTGCCCAGTCTYTTCTTYARTGTAAAGCCCTGTCTCTGTGTGGGTGTTTCTTTTTTTATTATTTTTACAGTGCTGGGTCTTTTGTCCACGTTCTCGTCATCATTCAGAACAGTGAAGTTTTCAATCACCTTGTTGTCATTATCGTTTTTCAGGTCCAARAACTGGGCCCTTATTGAGTCATTGGATGCGTGRTCCCTCTTGCCCACATCAAGCTGTGCCATGTCCATGTCCATGTCCATCATTTTTGACTGTTGCTCATAGCTGTTCGGGAAAAAGTCCATAGCTGATGAATTRATCATTTTTAACTTTGGCTTACCGTTGTCCTTTATGGCCTTCATGGTGTTTTTCAGGGCTGCTTTGATATTGGATGACTTGTCCGAGTTTGCTGATGTCTTTTCAACCCCCTTGTCAATGGTCTTCAATGAATTGTTGAATGTGGAAACACTTGAGTTCATTGATGAGCCTGTTATGGAATCAAACGGAGAGATTTTCTTGATGTCCATCATGTGTTCTGCGGTGTCCAACACACCATACGATCTTTCCCCATTGAAGCCATTGGGAAGCATCCCGTAATAGTTGTGCACACTTGATTTCGGAAACTGTCTTGCTGATGACAAACTCACTGGCAAGGTGGATCCAGAGTTGTGCAAGTGTGGTTGATAGTTTGGTATTTCCAATAATGGTGAGAAATTGACAATAYTSCCCCCTCCATTAAGTGCATTGTGCTTGATCTCATCAATAACCTTTCTAGTCGAYTCYGTCAAAACCTTGCTTGCTGCATCATKTGAGTTGTCAAAGTTGATRTACTGAGGAGCAACATTGTCATCTGTGGTTATTTCTCTCTTYACTGGTGGCTTTGATGGCTTTTTTTGATCTTTGATTTGTATAGGCTTTGGCTTTCTTCCTCTTTTAACTGTCTTTTGAGGATCYTTCTTWATGGAAACAGCATCTTTGYYYTTTGTGCTGCTTTCAAAATCGAGATACAAGTCTGTATCRACATTGGCCTTCTTCTTTTTTGTAGTGGTTGATTTTTTGGTAACCTTGTTGGCACTTTCATTGATTTTTTCCTTCAGTGCYAAAAAGTTRATGAAATTCATGTCTGATTCATTTTTGGGGTCATTCTCAAGAACAAAGTTTTGATGATCKRTGGTTCCAGTTGRCARKTCATTCACGTCGTAATTGTTACTATATCTTTGACTAATGTTCATGAATGCATCCTCATAGTCCACTCTGTAGTTTTCATTWTCGCCAGTCACATYCGTGKKYTGTYCTTTGYTSTTTAYARTTRCAYYGTGGYCRYCATTCAYYAAYGAGGCATAATCATTRTTTTTGTARTTGCTKGYAAKTCCTGGTGTARCYGGGCTGTAYACAGACGCAGTGGYCYTGYGTGCAAACATGTTGTTKGGATCRACYGTGTTKTGGCTYTCATTGTATTCTGTTGATGATAGTGGTGGAAATARATGATTGGCCTTTTGAGCATCAACKTGGTTGAAATCCAAGGTTTCAAAAATTGACGATTCAGCAATGTTGTTATAAAACATGTTGTTATCAATTTCCAATAGTTGCGGCTTGATAGCACCTGTTGCCGAAATACTTTTTCGAATTGAGCTTTTTCTCTTGTTGGGACTATGCTTCGTTTTTTTCTTCTTTTCAACTTTTTTAGTGGTTTTCTTCAAAGCTTTGTTATTTTTTTCACTTTGAGTCCTCTTGAACTCTTCAAATTCCTTTTCATCATCTCTTGTGGAAGATGGCTTAATTGTGGAGTTTAGAGGACTGAATGAAGCAAATTGCTTACCACTGAAGTTATCATAGAYTGCATTGTACGTTGGAATCATAAAGGAGTTTCTCATCAAAGGATTGTGAATGTCCATAGGAGAAAAGTTTGAMGATCCAGTCAGCAAKGGAGGGTTRAGATTYAGACTGTTGCTTGAGAACAAAGGATTAGGCARTTTATCCATATCCTTKCCTGAATCTAGAGAATTAAGTATTAGTTGTTGYTGRGGGTTRAAGCTGTTTCGTGCACTGAGATTGATATTTTGSATTGGATAGTTWGGGTTGTAAGGAATTGWTGAGGARAGAGACTTYTTTGAATGTTGTAGATATGGGAGAGTTAGAGATACAATCTCAGCAGAGTTCAGTTGCTGTGCATCTGCAAATGTAGGTATGTTTTGGAATATAAAAGGAGAATGTCTTTKGTTTTCCTCAATATTGTTGAGATTGATACTTGWGGGCTTYTTTGAGTTGTGAGGTTGATCCACTATTAAATTAGCTTCTTGATCGTTTTCACTATTATTGATATCATTAGACATTGTTGTTTAAGATTTCTTGTGGTTACTTTTTKTTWTTTTAAAAAARGTTAAAAGTAAATGATATGATTATTATATGATGGTTGTCGTTTAAG
Organism: Hanseniaspora opuntiae; assembly: GCA_001749795.1. NCBI lineage: Eukaryota > Fungi > Ascomycota > Saccharomycetes > Saccharomycodales > Saccharomycodaceae > Hanseniaspora > Hanseniaspora opuntiae. The sequence continues at coordinate 1,041,803 of LPNL01000004.1, forward strand.
CAGTCTTACCTTATGTATATTAGTTGCAAGTATTTTTTTGTCTTGTTTTGCTTTGTATTTTGCTTGAGGTTAATATGTTCAATTCAATATTTCGTATTTTTCCATAAAATTATCTTTTAAAAAACCATGCAAACTTTAATCAAATACAAAGAGGATGAGAAGCAAGCATGAATATTCTGTAAGTASTAAATAAAAACATATAWAGTTATCAAGAGTACTAAACATTTTGAAGRAGAAAAAAAGACTAACAAACCYTTTAAAAAACATACGGTAAAAATTTTCAAAAAAAAGGAAAAAAAAAAAAAAAATATTTGAAAATTTATTGATGTATTAGTTAAACTGAATAGTTGAAGTTTTATTRAGCAAAAAGAGAGATTATTCAAGGCTTTATTAATGTATTTTGTATGTGCTACATATTCAAACTATAAACTGCTCTCTATAACCTGTATACAATACATGCATCATAACACTCACCTTTGAGCATGATATAGCAAATGTGCATACTTATCTTCGCCTTACCCGTTTGGGCCATTAGTTAAATAAGCACCTCAGTTGAGGTATTTTCGCTTTATACCGCTTTGGGTAATGTCACGTGCTGTATCCGTCCCAGGTTAATTTTTCTTTATAGAATTGGCACTAATTCTCTTTCTTTTCATTTTTTTTACATACTAAAACTTAAAATGTTCAATTTATATATAAATTTAACTTAATGTTATTAAAAATTATAATTCCGGTTTCTTCAATAAACACTTTTATTTTTTTCATATTTTGTTGTTTCAGTATCAATGTTAAATCTTAAATATATTGCCATTTCCTCTCTTTCCTTGTAATCATTCATTATTCTATAATGTTCATGTACCTACAAAAAAAGCAAGGCTGAGAGGAAGAAAATTAAAGCTAAGGAGTTTAGTTGTTTTCTGGTCTCAACTTTCTGACTTCCTTACCAACTTTCCAGATTTCCATGTTTCTGATGGTGACCAAYTCGCTTTCWAGCTTTTCTCTGTAGTCTGGTTGGGAGTTGAAGTCCAAGGATCTTTGGGTTTCGGAACCGTTCTTGACAGAGGCGTATAGGTCTTCAAAGACAGGCTTCAAGGCCTTCTTGAAGACTGGGTACCAGTCCAAGGCACCTCTTCTGGCGGTGGTGGAGCAGGCGTCGTACATGTAGTCCATACCGTACTTACCAACCAATGGGTATAGGGATTGGGTGGCTTCTTCAACGGTTTCGTTGAAGGCTTCGGATGGGGAGTGGCCGTTTTCTCTCAAGACTTCGTATTGAGCAAGGAACATACCGTGGATACCACCCATTAAACAACCTCTTTCACCGTACAAGTCGGAGTTGACTTCCTTTTCAAAGGTGGTTTGGTAGATGTAACCAGCACCAACACCAACAGCCAAGGCTTGGGCCTTTTCGTGGGCCTTACCGGTGACATCGTTCCAGACGGCGTAGGAGGCGTTGATACCTCTGCCTTCCTTGAACAAGGATCTGACGGTTCTACCGGAACCCTTTGGAGCAACTARRATGACATCAATGTCCTTTGGAGGTTCAACCTTGGTCAAGTCCTTGAAGACWGGGGAGAAACCGTGGGCAAAGTACAAGGTCTTACCCTTGGTYAACAAAGGTTGGATTTCTGGCCAGGTTTCGGATTGGGCGGCATCGGACAACAAGTTCATGATGTAGGTACCCTTTTGGATGGCTTCCTTGACATCGAACAAGTTCTTACCTGGGACCCAACCGTCTTCTAAGGCGGCCTTCCAAGAGGCACCGTCTTTTCTGACACCAACAATGACGTTCAAACCGTTGTCTCTCATGTTCAAACCTTGACCGTAACCTTGGGAACCGTAACCAATCATGGCTAAGGTGTCGTTCTTGAAGTAGTCTTGCAACTTGTCCTTTGGCCAGTCGCTTCTTTCGTAGACRGTTTCGTTTTCAACACCGTTGAACTTGATTTGCTTGACACCTCTRATGGCGGTGACTTGGGTGGAGGATCTCAAAGGTTGGGAGGCAGCCTTGGACAAAACAGCAAGGTTTCTCTTGGCAGTTAAAGGTCTGGAGTTGCAGACTAAGGAGGAGGCTAATTTTCTAGCAGTGGAGGTTCTGAAGGCCATTTTGKGTTATATGTGTATATATTTTTAGTGGTTTTWTATATTAAATATWTTTTTTTGTAAATAAWGATATTATAAWWGAATAAWGTAATATAAATATATTTCAGTAGTGGAAAGSTTTGCTTATATATTAATTGGAAAAACGAAAGGATAGTGTGAACATTTTTTTTTWCTGTTRAAAACTTTTCATGATWTGGAGGGGAATGACTCAGCAGTATTAATTTTTTGTTACACGGGGAAAAGAGTGGTGATAAAAGTTTAGAAAAAAAAGCGGCTATCGCTTAATCACAGGGGAAAACAGACAGGCGTGTGCCACTTGGATTGAATTATCGCTCCGRTACTGGTYTTTGAAAGTTATATGTGTTTTTTTTTTGTTTTCAAGAATATTTGTTGGGAAACGGGCCGATCACCGCACATGTCTAACTACCTGATATAATATTAATTTTTAATGAAACTGATATTGTTATAGCATTATCATATATGATCTATAACTTTATTTTGTTTGTAATGTACAATGCAGATGTTGTATGTCTCCCTTTTGGTAACAACATGGTAGCGTGTGGGTACAASAGTTTCTTAACCCTAGCCCTTTCTCTTTAAATGAGTATTTTTGTTCTTCCTTTTTATGSGTAGTGCTAAAAATTTTGTACTTGGAGACACGTGATCGGAGATACACTCTGCACACAGAAAACCCACTGACTCAAATTCAAAACTAAAGAGTCATTTTGTCATTTCTTTTTTTCCATTATACATTATATAATTTTCAAAAATTAATATGAAATTAATCACAATCCAAAAAAAAACCAATAATCAATACAGTATACACAATGTCTTCTGATAAGAACTATTTGAACATTGCCCTTGACTCCAAGAAGGCTGCCAATGTGCTAAAAACCATTCCTGATGAAAAGAGATGTCAACTATTAACAAGAATCCATGATGCCCTGAAGGACAACGCCTCATCAATCAAGGCTGCCAATGAAATTGACTTAAAGCAGTCCATTGAACAAGACCTATCCTCCTCATTGATCAAGAGACTGGACCTGTTCAAGGGTGACAAGTTCGATGTCATGTTGAARGGTATCAAGGAGGTCATTGACCTACAAGACCCAACTGGCAAGCTTTTACTAAAAAGACAACTGGACGACAACCTGACTCTTTACAAAAAGACCGTTCCAATTGGTTCATTGCTTGTTATTTTTGAAAGCAGACCTGAGGTCATTGCCAACATTGTTTCAYTSTCTCTYAAGTCAGGTAACGCCTGTATTCTGAAAGGTGGTAAGGAATCAATAAACACATTCAAGATCATGGCCGAGATCATCAACAAGACMATCTCCTCATCCTTTGATGAACTTCACGTCCCAATGGCTGCTGTTCAATTAATCGAAACCAGAGACGACGTCAACCAACTTCTGGCCATGGATGGAATCATCGATCTTGTTGTTCCAAGAGGATCCAATGCCCTGGTCAAGAGAATCAAGGACAACACCAAGATCCCTGTCCTGGGCCATGCCGATGGTATTTGCGCAATCTACGCAGACAACCATCTTGAAAACTCAATCAGCCAAACCAAAAAAATCATCCTGGATGCCAAGACCAACTACCCTGCCGGTTGCAATGCTGTTGAAACCCTTTTGATAAACAGAAACTTGAACCARTGGGATGAGCTTCTAAAGGCCTTGATCGAAGAAAAGGTCACCGTCCACCTGATGCCAGATGTCAAGGCTGAGTTCTTGAAGTTGAACTCTTCCTATGAGAACAACCAATTCGTCGTTGATGTCAACCAGGACATTGAGTTCGATCARGAGTTCCTGTCCTTTGACATAGCCGTCAAGTTTGTTGACAATGTGAACGAGGCCATTGACCACATAAACCACCACGGGTCCAAGCACACCGACTGTATCCTTACCGAAGACGAAGRCATTGCTGACTTYTTCCTGAAGTCCATTGAGTCATCGTCTGTCTAYTGGAACTGTTCCACAAGATTCGCTGATGGGTTCAGATACGGGTTTGGTACCGAGGTTGGTATCTCCACCTCAAAGATCCATGCCAGAGGCCCTGTTGGGTTGGATGGCCTGGTCACCTACCAGTACCAAATGGTAGGTAAGGGTCAAATAGTTGGTGACTACGTTGGCTCAGGTGGTTCCAGAGAGTTCAATCACAAGGATTTAGAAATATAAAAAATGTTATATATATTGCTAWGRRATTATATTCTTCTTTTCACTGGTGTCATACAGTCTTATCAGTTTCTCTTGGATACCATTRTCCTCYTCAGATTGGGAAAATGCAAATCCTCKTTGCTTTTTCATTCTTTGRACTTGTCTCACTTTTCTWATGGCCTTTTGGAACTGCTCCAATCTAGGTCTRTTRTCATCGTCACTTCTCTTCKTCTTTTGGAACTCCTGTATRACRTGGTARTCTGTTGGTGTGTAGTTTCTCTTATARTAYTTATACARCACATCTCTTAGCAAACACAACACTGGAAGACCAAAACACATGAACCAGAATGTYRRGGCTCYGTAATTGTGAGACACCGTTCCTCGTAACTCATAGGAAATGTCCCAATGTGGCAGTATGGCACCRTATATTGGATAAAACACTAGCCAGAAYAGCAAGGATCCAGGTATGGCTATTARRGTRTACATTGACCACTGGTTGGTGACTAGTGCTGCCTTTCCAAGRACYGTTACCAAGCTACTRGTGTAAACAGCCACACCCCATGTGGAGTGATCGGCTGTTTGYCCATGCATGTGCAATGCATTTCCATACTTATAAAACAGTATTGACCCAACAAAGGTGATTGCTGAGTGGTAAAACCCGTTTGTGACCCATSCCCAGAAGATTTGGACATTRAARAACTCAGAGTTCTGTCCACACTTGTACAGTCTCGGATACTTCTCCAACAGTCTTGAGCTSACAAACTGATCCAGTATACCCAGCACCAGAGGCGGCATGACTGTGAAGAAGGTGTTATARTAWGTCATAATCCATGACTCCATGATKGATTGYCCAGAAAAGCAATTCATRAAGACGTACCAGAATTGGGTCATGTACAGGGCRATGTTCTTGTAAAAGGARTACAAAATYGCYTGRGARATTCTTTGATAWGACCAAGCACCATGKACCAACAAMAGCTTTTGCAAATGCTTGAACTGACCTATAGCAAAATCAGCTGATCTTGCTGCCTGTGTTCCCTCCATACCGGTGATACCTATTCCAACATGTGCTGCCTGGATCATGGACACGTCATTGGCYCCATCCCCTATGGCAAGACACAGGTCACTTGTTTTTTTCTTRCACATTTTTACAACCAGYGCCTTTTGCAAAGGGGACACTCTGCAGCATATGACAGCCTTACACAGCTTCCCCAATGTCATCAAGTAATCCTCCATGTCGGGTTCCAGGGCGTACCCCAGTGATTTACCATCAATGACCAGTGCCAGATTTTGCATGTCCTGAGGTGATACATTCATTTCCTTGAATGCTCTGAACTTCTCAATGAAATTGTTTCGCGTGTCTTCTTTGCTTTCCTCATTCACAATAAGCAAGTTCATCTCCTCACTCAGCAGCTTACAACTCATCCCTATGTTGATGGCTGTTTCCTGCTTGTCTCCTGTTAAAACCCATATCTTGATATTGGCATCCTGTAGGGTCTGGATGGTCTCTGGAACCTTATCCTGAAGCTTGTCCTCAATGGCCGTGCATCCCAGAAGTTTTAGGTCAGTTTCAATCAGTTCAGCAACCTCATCGATCTTTTCACTTCTGTTGACAAGACTTGTTGATGCCTCTAKGTACTTCTCCTGCCAGTTCTCATACTCRGYARCAGTCAGGTCCTTGTAAGCAATACACAGGGTTCTCAAKCCCTCAACSGCATAGTCCTCCAAGTGTTTGGTTGTGGCATCAACATACTTGGTGGCTTCCARATCRYTGTTGTCCAATCTTTCCAAAATGACTGTGTCTGCACCTTTACAGTARAGCTTGATTGATCCATCAGGCATCTTAAAAATAGCACTCATCCTCTTTCTCGTGGAGTTGAACTCAATGATGTTCAAAAGCTCATACTCYAGGGATTCACCCGTGAAGCGGTTTTCCACAACAACACTGTTCGGCTTTCTAACCGTGAATGTATACCCCAGGTCCCTGGCACCTTGAACCARTGCAGCTTCGTCAGGCGAGGAGGCCTGGTATTTGATGCCATCTTCAGAAACCTCAGGAATAACAGTATGGCACAATGACAACAAACACAAAAACTGCTCAATGTCGAGCTTCTCAGATTGGTCCCTGTATGTGCTGTCCTTAAGGATTCCAAACAAGTCCTCAAAAGAATGATACCCAACCTCAATCCCATTTTCAAACTGAGCCTCCTGATCCTCAGGAATATCCTCTATGTAACACTTTCCAGCTATTGAACAGGACTTGAACTCCATGATGTTTCTGGTCAGGGTCCCTGTCTTGTCACTGAATATGTACTTGATCTGGCCGAGCTCTTCWACCAGGGAWGATGTTCGRACCACWGTRGGWGTGTCTGTTTCTTCAGTGTACAGATCCAAGTCACTCGCAATGAGCCAGGCTTGGTAGTACTTGATCATTTCTAAAGTGACAAACATGGAAATAGGAACAAGGTTGGAGTACAGGATCCAGAAGGTTAGTAAGTTTTTGAAAAACAAACCAGCTTTGTTTACTCTATCCAGGTACAAGTAACTCAAGTGTTTCTTCTGCACTGAGATTTGTATGATGTTCCCCAAGGAAGAGATGAATGAAAACAGTATCAAAATACCAAACAGCAACACGATCTGCATGTTGATGACTCTTTCCACATTTGTTTGCTTTATAGGTGTGGCTGTGGCATTTCTCATCAGTTTTGTTTCGTGGCCAGTGTTCACAACCACCCCATAGCACCAGTTGGTGTTTCTTATGACAGCCCCTCTCAGGATCATCTGTTCGGGCATCAATGCAATTTTCCTTTTTGTTTCATTTGGACCCAACAAAAACTCCAATGTCCCCTCGTATGTGTACAGACTTGAGTTTGGTGCYTCAGACACAAGGGTTCCTGCCAACAAAGACAGGTCCTGGYATGTGTTGATGGACTTGGTCTCTGACTTTGACTGCTTGATTTTCAAGTTGGTCTCTCCATCCAGGTTGGCTGTTTCTATGTAACAAACACCCTCCGGTTCAGATGACGACAGCAGCACGATGTCTGCAGGGACATTCTCCTCAGACTTCAACTTGACAATGTCACCAACATGTAAGTCACTCCACTTTCTGGTTTCAAAGTTCTTGTCAAAGAAATCAAACACATCAACAGGCGAGTTGTTCAGATCCTGGTCTGATCTGCCTCTTTTCAAATCTTCRAAGCCTTCCTTGATGGCTGAAACAAGCAGCACAACAGCAAGTGTACCTATGGTTGTGTATCTGTTTGTAGGCGACACATCGGGGACTTGTTGAATGATGGCTGTGAACAGGAAAAACAGATTGGCGTACTTGGAAAACTCTTGGAATAAAAACTTTGGCAAAAACGTGGCAAAGTTGTACTTTGTYGTKGAYACCTTGTTGTTTTTATACATTGTGTTGCTTGAAGTGTCATTCAGCTCTATGGTTCTAGGCTCGGTGGATTCCTCAAGCTCATATTCCCTACCCAGTATAAACYTGTTTATGAACATCACAGCACCATTGGGTTTATTATTGAAATGCACATCATCCATGCTGTCAAGATTGGTGTATGAATGCATTTCAATSGCATTGCTCGATGAGATAGTGTTGCCTTCATTTGGATTTCTACCAAAAAGTTTTTGTAGAAATCCTCTTTTGCTTTGAGCCTGATGCAAGTTAGCTGTTGTAGTATTGTTTGTTGATTCATACTCATCACTCAGGTCTAAATAGTCCTCGTTTTCTAGGATGTCATTTTCATCTGAGAATGGATTTGGTCTTTGGACGTTGTTAGACTCTAGGTCCATGGTTTCTATAAGTTCATTTTCATCTCCAAATGGGTTCAATCTGTTGCTGGGCTTCGTCTTTCTGAAGTCTCTGTGTGTGTGATCCAAATCATCATTCAATAGATCTATGTCATATAGATCATCATGATTTCTGCTCATCTAGAAAGTCAAGGTATATATATCAATATCTAAATAAAAACAATCAATATCAATCTTTTTACTGCTTTAATAAAGTCTGGTGTTTGTTAAGTATAGATTTGAAAAAGGATATGTCACAATTCACGTTAAACTTGATACATTTTTAGATACCATTTTTATGTTTATTTATTTTTTTCGCTGGTGTTAAACGAATCATAAACAAGTTTCCACTGCAGAAAAAAACTACAAATTTAGAACCGCAATGAAATTAGCACGTGCATAAGACGTCTAGAGAAACACACAACATAGTAAACGTTGGAAGCACCTTAAACAAAGGAATACCTCCAGAAAAACTTGATCTATCAACATGACGATTAAATATTTTATAAATAAAAAAAAAAAGCAAAGAAAAATACCTCATAATGTCACCACAAGTGACTTCCTTAAGCATGTTCTTGACTAATATCTCTTTCTTCTTCATACTCAATTTCAATTTGTGGACGTGACTTACGTAGTTTATTCTTATCACYACYAGATTGTTTCTTAGTACGTTTAGTTCCGGGTTGAGCGTCTTCGTCATCGCTATCTTCATCACTGCTGTCGTCGCTGTCAGAGAAGTCAGAATCCTCGTTTTCAGAAGCATCATCCAACCATTTCTCTAGATCTTCCATATCAACAAGTTCGTCTTCTTCACCATCGTCTTCAACGTATTCRATTTCGTTATCTTCGTCTTCATCCTCGTCCCAGTCTTCCTCGTCTTCGTCCAACTCAACCTCATCTTCCATGGTATTCATGACCTTCTTCCAGATCTTCTCATCAACATTCAATGGCTTGTCACCRTAAGCACCACTTTTCAGTCTATCCAACAGTTCCTTTTCAATGGCCTTTTCAATCTTGGCAGCTGCCAAGGCCTTTCTTTCTCTATTCTGTTCTCTTCTCTTGACCTTTGGAGCTATACCRACATAGTGTCTTTCATCCTCCCTTAGAGCAAGTCTTCTTTCTGTTATGGCAACTTGTGTCAATCTGGTCAATCTTTGCTTACACTTGTGGATCAAGAACTTGTTCCAGTATATCAAATGGTCGTCCACCTGGGTCAACGCCTTCTTGTAGTTCTTGGACAGTCTTATTCTTTCCCACATCTTGGATGGGGTATGTGCTCTTTCAGCTGTTTTCATATACAAATACAATCTTCCGTTGACGCTTTTGACAGTTGCATATCGAGCATTTGCCAGTGGACATGACTGTCTGCTACAGAACCCAGTCACGTTATATTCGTTTCTACAGAAATTTTGATTCTTATCGGTTTTGAACTTGAATGAACAAAACCCTTGGTTGATGGTTTGCCAAATAACTTCGTCAGACATTTGAAGCTGATATATTACTTTGTTATTGAATTTGGTGTATAGTTTTCCAGGGTTACTCTATAATAATCGATTGACTATATATCATCAATTACTGTTWTTTATGTTTGTCAATATATTGCTAAAARAWCTAATAYATGATATACAAGGAAAATTGGAAAGAAAAAGAAAAGAAAGAGAGAAAAAAAATATTGAAATTTACTGAATAGTTTCACTGTGGTCAGTTTCCTATTTCGGAAATAATTCAACTCATACTTTTTTTGCTCTTRAAAAAAAAGAAAAGAAAACGAACCATAGCATTCAGGTCACATGCATATAAATCATTGTTTTTGCTTGCTGATGATAAGCCACACGACCACAATCAGGGCACGTAAGCTAATATATAATCAACTAATTYAAAAGTTCTTTRATTTCCCAYTGTTGTAATGAGCTTATGTACAAACACTTGCTTAATAGCTGCTGATTCAAGTTTAAAGAGTAAAACTCAATCCCCCAGTTGACTCTTTGAATAAAGTTTTTCACAATATTGGACAAACTATCGAATTTCTTGTAGTTTATGATGTCGTGATTCGAGTGGAAGAAGGTGGACATGTTGTGCAGGTTTTTCAAATCACTCAGATACAAAACCAAAAATGGCAGGCAGCCCTTTATTGGATCCATGTCATCCATCAGTTCTCTTAGCAACTTGTAGTCATCTTGATCTGAACTGAACAAGTTCTTCATTTCAGCCCAGCTCAACATATCACCAGGCTCAACCAATCTCCAACTGTCCTTGAAGTATTGCACCTCAGTGGAGCTCAATGCTAGCACAATTTGCATTGACGTGTTGAAGTTTTGTAGCTCAATACAGTGTTCAGCAACATGAATGAACTTTTGTAATGCATTTCTCTTCAATTTGACATCCTTGGTCAACACAATTTCRCTTATAATCCAATCAACYGTYAAGTTGAATCTGGCTATACCAAGRTCAACWCCRGACAGTGAATCYTGATTGATCAAYACCTCAACCCAACTGGTATAAGAGTCCAAACTCTCATTCATCTCCAACTGTAACAAGGATTTCCAGTCCACTTCATTCAACACATCTCTCTCAATCAATGTCAATTGCTCAGCAATCTCTCTTGAACTGTACATCAAGATGAACGGGATGTGCTCCTCATCATTTTCAATCAACAAGGTCTTATCATTGATTCTATARTTCATCAATAGATCATTAATGTAGTTGTTTGGATTGAATTGTGGTTGTTCACCCTCKTTGTAGTACACTGAATTCCCATCGACAAGAAGTCTTTTAGGAGAGGGAACAGTTCCCTCCTTCTTTGTCGAGAAACTGTTATCCATTATGGTGGAGAGATTAGTGGTGGACAACAATGTTTGTCTTCTGTTTTGAATCAAAGTCGAATCCCTTTTCAAATTTGATGACAAGTTGTGCATGGTTTTGGACTTTACTATCGTCTTGGAAGGGGTCACATCAGCTTTTGTTGACTTCGATGAAACATCAGATGATGTWTCTGAACCTTCAAAAGTTCCTTCCAATTTCTTCATGGCAATGTCCAAAGGATTATCACCCTCTGCAAAATCCATMTCATCAGACAAGATGTCTTCCCTTTYTGAAAGCTCATCTTTGATGAAACTCTCTGGATTAACATTCAACTTATGATCACTTAGTTCTTCAAAGCTCTCAGAGTCATCTTCACCATAGATCATGAATGATAAATCTGAACTGTTGTCATTCATTTGATTTTTGAACATTTCTCTCAGATCGGTTGTCTTCTTATCCATRTTTTTCAAAATCACTCCTTSATCCATGTCCATACCTAAATCCAAACCAACGGTGAATCTTTTAGGAACACTAGGTTGATGTGTAATCGTTTCTTCATATTTCCCGTCTGTACCAACTGAACTGTTAACTGAAATTTCTTCAATGCTTTTTTGACGTTGCAATCCATCAATGTTCTCATTATCTTGGAACTTTGACTTTTCGTTCAGTTGAGATTTCCTCTTTATGGTGGAGTTACTCAATTTTAAGCTCAACTCGTTGAGTTCATCCTCTTGTTGTTTGAATATATCATCATCCTCAAGAATCTTTGATTCTAAAACAGAAACCTTTCTGGAAACATTTCTACTCAAGTTTTTATTAGGTTGGTTAAAGACAATCTTTGAATCTTCATTGTCTTCTTCATTGTCTTCTTCATTGAAAGACTTTATTTCATTGGCCTCATTTAGTTCCTTGCCCTCTACAAGACTGCTGATTCTGGATCTAATGGTTATTGGTTTCTCAAATGCGTTGTTTACAGATGAATGTCTATTGTTAATGCTCACACTAATTCTTCCTGTGTTTCTAGCCTTAGGTAATTCATGTTTCATACTGCTGTATACAGACTGGTAGTTTTTTATTGAAGGAGATGTATGATCCATTGTGAATGATGTTGACCTTTGGGGAGCCTTTGTTATCATTGACATAACTCTTTTGGTTGTGTCAAAATGAGAATGTCTTTCTGATATATTAACAACTTTATTCAATCCTCTCTTTTTGACATCCAGTGTTGGGGAAAACTTATTATCTTTAGTATCAGGTTTATTATTATTCATAAGAATATTCTGCTGTTCCTCAACATGATTCACACTATTATTCTTGGCCTTCGTCGGAGATTCGGGCACTACTTCAGCTTCATCCTCTACTTCTAGTTCACCAATGTCCTTGATTTCAAGACTCTTTCTTTCATTCGAAAAGACCAGTTCATTGGATTTGTTATCCTTAAGCCAACTTCTATTGGTAATCTGAGTTTTTGTCTTTTCTATAGATCTTAAAAATGGAGATGTGGTGAAATTTTCCTTTTTAGGAGAGGTGTGTTGCAAATTGATAGTGTTTAACTTTGAAAGACTTAGATTATTGGTAATTTGTAAAACCTTGCTGTAAAGGTTCAAATTATCCATTTTGTTATAACTTGTTTCATCAGATGTGGTTGAGTCATTCAATGTAATGGTCTTATCAACTTGCCCATTGTTAATTATATACTGAACTTCATCTATGGATCTTGCAGATAAAATATCAAACTTATGTGTTTCATCAAGTTGAAGTTCCTCTTCCATGTCGTCAGCCTCTCCATTYGTCTTWCCAATGGAGAAAACATATCTAACAAATTTGGAAACATCGTTTGGAGCTTTAACTGATAAGTTATCATCAACATCATTAGAATTGGTATCAGATTTTGAGCTTATAACTTGTTCMTGTTCTAAARCYTGTCCTTTGAYAATGGGTTTGTCTAAGCTTTCATTGTCAAGATGTTCATTATCACCAGCATTCCATTTATTCAGCAATCCATAAATACTATCYCTAACACTAGATTCATTATCCATCAACTCACTGAAATTGATAGCAAACTCTAAGTTTTTRGTTGGGGTTGAAGGTAAAATAACATCTATTTTGGACGTTTCAGGTACATTTAATGATTGAACAAAGTTAACTTTGTCTTTGTTGCTTGAATCGTTGGAAGTGTGTGATTTATTGGATATTCKKGAAAATGTGGTGTTGTGATGCTTGTTTGTRACTTTTTGGTTAACTAACATTGAGTTGTTTGGGTATAAAATGGAATTTTTGGACTTGGTCAAATTAATTTGATTACCCACAATGTCAAGAAAAGACTTGTTTCTGACTAACGGGTCTGTGCTGTAATTWARAGCAAATGAACTAAGATGTTTCTTAGATTTTTTGTTATTTATGATGATATTGTACTTCAAAAAATATTCATTGGAAGTGTTGCTTATGTGATAATGAGGATAATCAAAACATAAATTGTACTTGTTGATCCACACYTTCTTTAAGTTAGTGATACAGTTGATTATAAGTTTCAAATCGTTATCCTTAYTGTTATTCAGATAAGGTGACATTAGATCTCTATAAATATCATTTTGAATGAAAGATGTGAAATAAGWCAATATCTCATCATTGAATAAAAAATCTTCTATAATGTAGTTGTTAATCCAGTGTCTTAATATGATAAAAGTTCTAATGATGATAATGTTGTATATTTTYAAAAGATCATTGTCATTGATTATGTTGTCACCAAATTGAAGGTCCAAAGATGATTTGATTGACCATTTGAACCTGTATAAAAGGATATCCAAAAGCYTTGCTGAAGAAGTGAAGCTCCTGTAGGTGATAAAAAAGTTGTTCAAATCATTGTAGTTCAGAGAATCAATTGAGTTGGTGAAATGTATAACAATGGCTTCCAATGTACTCTTAACAATTTTGTCATTGGAGTTAATTTCCATAACATATTTATTAGGTTTAGGGAAATAGTTGTGACTATTGAATAAYCCAAAGTAATGTAATTCTTTGTTCATTTTATATATTAAGTGTATAATATATATGTACTAAAAAGAATGCTAGTATCAATATTCAAATAATGGTGATTAAAGATAACGTATGGTGGTTACTTGAMGATCTGTTGTGTGGGTGATCTCCATTGAAATTCTTTTGAACTATATTTAATAAAGTTAATGAATTGTTACCACAACAATCTATCAATGGCAACAAATTTTTACTGACTAGAACAAAAATAAACAATCCTT
>LPNL01000004.1:1058493-1128556 GCA_001749795.1 Hanseniaspora opuntiae
TATRTAWAAAATYCAWTTAAATARAAAAMAARCCAATYTTATTTCTTATTATTAAAACTTTATAAATCTAGGATATATATCTACATTTAAGCTATTTTCCAGGTTGGCAACCAGTTCAAGTATTGATACTCAGATGAAGGTTTTTCCATACCGAAGGAGATTGGGGAGAAGTATAAGAACCCACCAATGACAATGATGTAGTATGAGAAGTAAATTACGGTAGCCAAGACCTTGCCTCTTGGTGTCTTCATCATATCAGTTGTGAACCAATCGAACCAGTATGATAAGATAATCAAGGCAAAGTATAAGGCTGGTAAGTAATGATGAACATAAGTGACTCTTCCCATGATGACAAATGGCATGTAGTGCAACCCCCAACCTAGGATAGGGTAGAAACCACCCATTAGGAATGTGTTGAATTTCTTTTCATCAGCAAAGTCAACAAATTGTCTGATCCATCTCAAACAGTAAACAACAAATAAGATCATGAAGGCCAAAACACCWATGGTGGACAACCAGGTTGAGGCTGGAGATCCCAGCATGAAGTACTTGGCCTTGTCATCATCCCAACCACACATTCTGATACCAACGTGTAAAGATGGCCATTCCCAGAAACTGGAGGCTAATTGATCATCCTTTTCTGGATCTGGAATCAAGGCATTGTTGGTGGCCATCATGGCCAARTTTAAGTGAACAAATGACTTGAAGAAGTTTGGCTTTGGATAAGTGAAGTTTTCAGCACTTGGCAACAATTCATTTTCATGTGTTTCAATGTTCCACCAGATTCTCTTGTCTCTCATGAATGGATCCTTAACACAGGCCATTTCAAATTGTCTGAAACCCCATTGTGGTAGCATCTTACCTGTTTGACCCAAGTAACAGTTCATTTCAGTGTTTCTGATTCTGAAGGATGTTGTTAATAAATGCAACTTACTCTTGTCTTCATCACCGACTTGAGAGGCAAATTCTAGAACCCAGTTGTCTTTAGGATCACCAATGATGTCATCACCATAACCGGATACTTCAAAGTAACTGGAAGTAGCTGGGGCTGGGATTGGATGGGTGTGCAAGTTCTTACCTGTCATGGCGTGAACTAATCTGTACTCTCCACCTTCAACAACATACTCAATGTCATCAACAGTGGAATTCCAGGAGTCCAGGCCTCTCTTTCTTTGTAAGATCCAGTTGTTGTTTGAATCCTTGTGGCCGTAACCTGTGACTTGTTGTTGCTTTGATCCCTCTGGGTAAGTTTGAACGTGGGAATGCAACARGGCACCACCCAAGGCTTGGTTTTTGATKGTTATAACAGATGAWCCAACAGCAACATCTCTTGGACCAACACCAACAGTACTGTTGGTTAAAGAGGCCTGGAATAAAGAAGGCATGTTAGAATCACCTGGACCTGTTCCTGATAAYAAATCGAAGTGGACTTTGAATGACAACAAAAATACCAAAAATGGAACAACAATCAAAGCCAATATTCTGGCWACCCAGTGGTACAAGTAAGTGGACCACTTRACAGTCTTGTCACCAAACAAGGTCCATAAGTCAATAACAGTGTAAATTCCAACCAAGGTGATGATGAACAACCCAACCATCTTAACAGAGATAGTGCATCCCAATGTTAAACCGGTTAAGAAGATCCATTTCCACCACTTGCATGTGAATGGTTGCTTTCTTTGGTTGTGGAACTTGACAAAGCATAGGAAGGAGGCAAGAGTRAAGAATAAAAGCATGGAGTCCAATAAGATAAATCTACCCAAGGTGGCATATGAGTTTTCAAAGCATACCAAAATAGTCAACAACCAGGTGGACATGATGGACAAGCCAATAGCCTTACCAGTGTAGTAAGCAATAGGGGTACAYAGAGCAGAAAAAGTGGCTTGGAAAAGTCTCATTTTGACATAG
The DNA here is from genome assembly GCA_001749795.1 of Hanseniaspora opuntiae. Lineage (NCBI taxonomy): Eukaryota > Fungi > Ascomycota > Saccharomycetes > Saccharomycodales > Saccharomycodaceae > Hanseniaspora > Hanseniaspora opuntiae. The sequence continues at coordinate 1,060,402 of LPNL01000004.1, forward strand.
TCCAAATCTTCAGGATAGGTTTCACCACTTGGGAAATCCCAGTAGCCGGAGTATCCAGCCAAGTAACCACTCAAACCAACTAACATCTTACCTAGAGGAGGATGGACATCATGGTAGAACTCATGTCTTAGGTAGTAGGAACCAAACTTACCAAAGTGGGCTTCATCCCAAACAACCCTGTCAGCAATGCCAATTTTGTACATTCTGACAACAAAGGACAGAATGGTTAAAATTATTGGGAACCAGACACTCTCATATAAGCAAGAGGACTTGGAATCAGTGCTTTTTTCCTGTAGAGTTGGATCGACCGAGGTCTTTGTAGGCATTAAAGGGTTTTCTTCTTCACTGGTTAGCTTGTCCATAAGCTTGTTGAAATTYTTAACATCTTTTTCAGTTTCTTCTATGGATATTAGATTGTCTTCTTCGTCAGAAGAGTCATGAATCAATTTCTCACTTRACATAACGAACTTWATTTATATATATTTGAAAAAAAACAAAAAAAAAGGAAGAGAAAGAAATAAAAAGAGGTGTTTATTGTTAATCCTAATTTAATTTATGTATGTATATTTCTCTTGTTAAATGAAGTTGATATTTACAATTGAGTTTGTTATAGATCTTGGTGTTTACTTTTGGTGTAATATCTAAATAAAAGCTATATATAATATTTTCAAGATTGAACARTGTACCTCAAACTTAAAGAAACTAATTTGTCAATAGAAGTTGTTTTCTATTTTAAAAAGTTTATTGACATTTACGTGTTCCCTTTTTGCTTTGTTTTTTTTTTCCTTTCTAAATTTTTGTTTAGCATTCTGTGGGAATAAAAAAATTTTCTTCTACCGGAGRAAAAAAGAACAGATTGGACAGATTACCTAGTTGGGTAATCTAATTTATCTAACATTCGGGTAACTATGCTCATACACCATAGACCAAATCAACCACATACACACCCATGTAACTTATCAAGCTTCCAATGGTCAACCCAGCAGATACAAAGATTAGGGAGAAGCCTCCTACAGAGGCTTTGTAGTTGTCATCTTCATTCTCCAAGTTATCACCCATTGTCATAAAGCTTATAGAGATGCAGTGTCCATTGCTCAATCCAAATAAAAATTGCAAAAGTAAGTACCATATATCTATCAATGTACCCTTTTCAACCTTGGAATTCAAGATGTTACAAGTGAAAAATARGGGCACATTAAGAACTCTTAAAATRCTGTAAAGAAACAGTCTCTTTTTGGATTGATCTTTTCCTGAGGAAGGATCCTTGAAAAATGGCTTGGTCAAAAAGTTGTCTGGCTTTGCTATGTATCTTCCATACAAATCACCAATGTTCCAAACCAAAAATGCTAATGGTATAAATTGTGAGTTGTTCATAGGTAGACCAGAAACAAAGGTGTTACCGGCAAAGACAGGGAACAACAAAGTCACTACAAAGCATGTGAAAATCGATAATACATTGAATTTCACCTTTTTGTACAATTGMATTAGTGGAATACTWTCCTTGTCCTTTGTGCTCTGTGGCTTACTTCTTAATGCAGTTATGTATGAATTGTCTGTATCAGCAACCTTGTTACCATCAGAGCCAGCTGAAGTATCGTGTTGCAAGAGTCTAATTTCATCTGGAGTTTCAATGTCTTTATCTCTACCTATTTTACTGATCTTGAAAACTACATATGCAAACAAGCATAAAAGAATTGTGGATATGAAATACAGTATGACTCCTATCTTAGATGTGGCCTCTTCATCCACAGTGTTATTTTCATCATCAAAACTGTTACTTTTCACATCAACAAAGCTTAAAATAAATAACAAAAGTGAAGGAACGACACCAGCAACAGCCTGACCAAACATAACGGCTTGTGAATAAACTTCAGATCCATAAATGTTTGACCAAGCCATTGTACCATTTTGCAATGCTGAGGTACCAAAGCTTGAAACAAACGTCAAAAAGTTAATAATGAAATAAGTGATCCCCATTTTTAATGAACCAACTATGCATATAAGAACAGCCATTGACACAAATACAACTAGTTGCCAAACAATACCCTTGCTGATTCTGCTCGTGAAGCCAAACTGTCTTTTGGATAAGTAATAGTTGACGATGACTGAAGTTATGGTGCTCACAGTCATCATGGTTGATGCGTATGTCTTTGCATAAATGGTTGTGTCCTTGAATATGTCATGAGTCATGAACTGAGTTAGTGACAACATTGAGTTCCAAGGATACAGTTGAACGATACCCAAAAGAACAAATGTTGAGTATCTGATATCCTTGAATTTAGATATCATGTTGTTGTAGAACTAAGTTTTGGAYTGTTTTCTCTTTCTCTTAGAATAACTAACCYAGTCAAAAGTAAAATTTGTTGATAGTCGTAATTGAACTTCACGGTTTTTTTTTATAACGTTCACATAAAAAAATTTACAAAAAAACAAAAAACCATTAAGATAAAAAAATAAAAATAAAACTCATATATACACTAACAGAATTCAAACTTACTCAACAATGGTATGTGGTCACTAGGGAACTTGTCGTTCGGGAAACCAATGAAGTTATCTGTGTACTCTTCATCTATGTCTCCTAGCAATCCTCTGACTCTCATGGTGTTTGGCGAGTACCATATGTAGTCAATAACATCAACAAATGAGGGTGTGTAGTTAGTAAATCTCAATTCTCCGATATCCTCATAAGCTGACTTGAATGCGAAGGAGTGCTTGAAGTTTGTTTCTGTCAAGTATCCATAGTCTCTATCCTTAACATCCAGGTGTTCTCTACTAACGGACCCTTCATGGAACATCTCGTATACTGCTGAGTCCCTTTGAGAGTTGAAGTCACCACACACAACCACAGAGGCCTCATGGTTCCCATGCTTACCCTCGTAAGGCTTAGAATGTATCAATGTGTTCAAGTGATGTAAGAGCACACCAACTTGGAAAGCCTTGACATCATTGAACTTAGGATCCCAATGAAGATGAGTAGTACATACCCAGACTCTTCTGTTGGTTCTTTTATGTAAAAAGTGAGTGTAGATAACAACGTTATCCTTTGAAATTGCTCTACTGAAGAAGTCCTCGGTCTTGGAGAAATTAGGATTTTGCATCCAAATAGCAGAGAATTCACACTCCTTATGATATAACAACTCAAACTCATCAATTTTGTAGAATACACAACAACCATCAACTTTCTTAGCGTCTTTTTGAGCACTAGTTCTAGCTCTTCCTTTGGCAAAAAATATTCCCTTGTAACCCTTGGATGCCAACAATGGTTCCCAAACGTCCTCGTATGTCTTGGCTTCAACTTCTTGTAAACAAATGATATCAGTTTGATAGCTTTCAATTTGTTGCTTCAAAACTTCTAGTCTGTGAGACCACATCAAATCATGCTTTGTGGTGTATTTATACATCTTTGGAGTGGCATAGTGCTGACATAGTGTGTTATAGGACAGTAAAGTAAATGATCTGGAYTTGATAGGAGCTATGGAGTCATTCAATTCCTTAAGTGTGTTGGTCTTTGTTCCAGTGAACTCACCTTGTGAATCCAATTCGAGGAACTGTCTATCTTCTTTCAATTCTATGGCTGGTCTATTATCTCTTAAATAAAACAACAATCCTGTAATATTTTTTTCTAGATATATCTGAAGTAATTTGTTGTCTATTGGATTGCCCTCGAATCCTAAAAACTGAAGACTAATCAAAAACCCAAACTCCCATGGGAAGGTCTTGATGTGGTTATCAAAAACATAGAAATATTTCAAGTTGTGTAAGAACCCAATTTCCTTAGGTAGTTCAGTCAATTGGTTGTCAGATAAATCCAAGATTCTTAAGTTAACTAGTTTCTTTATGGACTTTGGAACCTTTTTGATACCTGTACCATTCAAGTACAGTCTATTCAAAAAGTCAAAATTCATCAATCTATCATTCACTATGGACAATGAAATGTTGGATAAGTCCAACACATGCCACAAGTGGTCCTTGTTGTCACTTTCCTCATCCATAATAATTTTCTTAGGTAAGCTTTCATCATCCTCATCATCAATGTTGTATTGAGTCAATTTTTTATGTTGCATTAGAATGTTGGAAGAAGTGGCTAAGTCGCTTTGGTTGACTTGTGGGGACATACCTGCCATGCCCTCATCTTGTGGTTGCTGAATTGTTGAGTTGGCCAACTCTATCAATGATGCCTTTGTGGCATTCACCAAGGTGTTGCTCAATTCATTTTGCAAAGATGAAACATTGGTACCTCCAAGTTGCTGAGGGGTTATATCAACCACGGATTGAATTGCATAAGCAGTTCCCTCGCTCCCCATGAAGGTTCTGCTGATAGTGGCTAAAAACATTTGTAGTTCCCATCCCTTGTGTGTCTTTAAGTTTGGGTTCATCAACACTGGATGGTATTCAGGGTTATTGGCGGYAGGTCTTTGATTGACGGCGTTGTAGTTCATTGGAGGCTGGTTCATCATTTGGTTTCCTTGACTGACCATAGGACTTGGTGCAACTGGTTGCTGGTTGATACCATTGTACATGTGTTGTTGCATAGGTTGGTTAACATTCCCCATGAACATCTGCTGCTGTGGCATGCCCATACCAGGTGGCATCATGCCTTGTTGCTGGTTGTTCACACCCATTTGGAAGTTCTTTTGAGAAAACATTTGTTGCTGATTCAACATTGGTTGCTGATGTTGCATCATTGGGTTTATGTAATTGTTCATTTTTTGTTTTCTTTCTATACACTTATAACTTATTTCTACACAATATTCATCAATTGACAAAGGTAATTGCAGCAATTATAAGCAATAAATTGATGTGGGTTATCTATGCTATTGTGTTTTAGTAATCAAGCTGTCTTAATGATTAAGGAATATTGTGTGGGTTTACTGTAAAAAAAAATTTTTGTATTTGAACGTAAACACACCAAACATCCGAGATGTTTTTTTTTTATCAGGCAGCTTCATTTCTCAGGATGTTTTTGGCAAAATTGCTTGAGCCGGGTAAAATTAAAACACTGTAGACTTATGATACACGTTAAGTCCGATATAAAGTCATGTGACTACCACACAATTTTTTTTTTTTCTTTCTTTTTTTTTTCTGTATTTCCCTTTTGGCTTAAAAACGCTGTAACGTTACTATATAAGTTGATTAGCTAGTTAATTATTGAAAAAAAATTTACATCTAAATGTTCTTTTATTAATGTTAATCACTCTTTCCAATTGATATACTCTCAAAATATATTCAACACTTAAAAAGTAACCATGGATAACTGAATAAGTTATTGACAGTATTTAGTCATAGATTGTATACTGTTAAAGACTTATATGAATTTCTATTGGAAATATTTCTACATATAAGTTGTATGCTTTATTTGACATCCTAGATCAACTCTTAGAAGGTATACATATTACTCTTTACGACTGTATCAATTAGAATTGTGCGATGATATAGAGAGCAAGAAACACTTCTTTACATAATTCTCAAGTAATTTGTCTTTTATGATTTAATATATAAAAAAAGACACTCACACTTCATCAACTGATGAGAATAAAAGTCGTTGCACAACCTCCRTAAATGTCAACGATCTCCTCTTCCCTCTTTGTTTCATRTATCTTGTTAGGTTCGTAAAATACCAACTGTTTGTTTACTTCCCTGTCACCAGTGAAAGCTCCACAGTTGCCATGTTCACCCCATCCCCAACTTTTAACAATATGTGGTTCTTTCTTTGATACATAAATCATATGTTCACTGCCACATTTCARRAACYTTGCYGRTGGTAAAGTCTTGTTGTTCATACAAAGTTGTCCTAATTGGTCATTGCCAAATCCTAAAATGACTCCGTTTTTATTGTAGTGCACTGATGACCACATGGTATCCACATGATCAACATCTGCCAAACTGATACTCGTGGCATTAAATGAGTCCACTATCTTTTTGTTTCCTGTTGTGACTACATTATCATTCTTGTARTCACATATAACTAAGAAGTCCTTTCCTATGTGACACTCAATTTGTTGATTCTGCACAAACGTGTGCAAAAGTTTTGGAGTTTCCAGTTGCTTGTCAGCCTTGGTTTCTATTTTCAACAGTTGGCCTTTGCTGTTAGACCCCCATCCGTATATCTCCGTGTCTCCATTATTATATGCCACTTGCATCACATTTGTGTAAAGGCAAGCATGTAATTGTATATCTTTAACATTGAGAGCTTCGAATATCGTGAAGTTTCTCGCTTCTTGTTTCCTACCAAGTTCGCCTTTTGACTGATTTCCAAAGGACAAAACAAAAGTATACAGTGAATCGTTTCTCGATTTTAATGTGACAAACGAAGAATCCCAGCATGAGGATACGGAAGAGATATGATAGTTATTAAAGTCAAAGCCAATGTGTTCTTCCTTTACTTTTTTATATATCTCGTGGTTAAGGATGATCCAGCCATCAGCAACATTACAGGAATTATTGCTTAGCTCCTTCAGATCACCAGCACCTAATAGTACCCCGTTTTCCAAGAGAACTAGTGTATGATTCCCACCACACTTGATATCCTTTATACCGAATCCAGTAAACAAATTATCATTAGTAGTTAATAGAGACATTTTAAGATCCTCTACTTTATTCCTAATATCACTCAAGGACAAGGTCTGGATGCAATGATCTCTATCTTCCAAATCAGGTATGCCTAAGCTGGCCATTTCCATTTGATCCTAGGGACAATAGTTTCCAATTTTTTGAGTTCATGGTATTAATTTTCAGGTCTTTTACTGCTACTCTATGGGGTTTTACAGCTTTTAAATGGTTGCATCTAACACGATTAAATATATAATCCAGTACTTTATAAGTGGAAACTGGTAAACGCGTAAATAATACTAAAAAGCAGGGGAAGATTTCAGACCGGAAAAAAAGAAATAAATTGATCTTACGCAGCAAACACTTTCTTTGTAAAAAAAAGCATAAAAAAAAGCTGACGTGAAATAATTTAAATCAACAAGACTCAAAGAGAAAACTACTATAAACTCTACCATTGAAGTCTCTCTTTATCATTTAACAAATCAAGGGTAACCTCAAACTGTAACATATTTATATTTATAATCAAGAAACTTTTGAACCTGCTGAATTTATTAAACCAAAAAAAATGAACGATTCATCAATAATTGAAAATGAAACATCTCCTTCTAAAGTTGAAATCAGTGAAAGACAAAAGTATCTAAGAATCAACAAGATATTTCAATCATTTCCTAGATTGGACATGGACTTGATCAGGATTGTTTGYGAGAAAAATAACTGGAACAATGAAAGCACACAAAGACACTTGTTAACCTTACTGAAGGGTGACAAAATGAAGAAGATTACCATATCTGACTTGCCATGGGACACAACTTCTCAGAACAGTCCGTCAAAGAAGGTTGTCACACCTCTGTCAATGAACCAACAGAACACACCAACTTTGTTCAACATGAAAGGCAGCAGTATCTTCCAGAAGTATAAAAACAGGGCCATCAAGCCMCAATCYAATGCCGAAGCTCARAGTATAAGRAACAGTGTCAACAAGCCTTCATTYACGGCTACTTTTAAATACACAGACCCAGCCGAGAAAAAGAGTACCAAGTCCAAATTGAAGCGTCTGGAATCATCAAGCTCTGAAGAGGCTGAAACGGACGATGCATTTTCATCGGATGAGGACGTGGGTCCYGCSGATGARTACGTTCACGTTGAAAGACTGTCCAAGAGGGAACAGCAAACAAARGACTTTTTGGCATTCATCAATGAATCTGCAGACAACGACATYGCSGACATWGCKGACATACCCATCGAGCAGGCSAAGAAGATAATCTCCCTRAGACCATTCGCTGATGTAAAGTCATTTTTGACCATGGAGTTCCCATACGAAAGCACAGATGGGCAGCCTATCAAGAAAAAGAGAAAGAACGCAAAGCCGGATGGAGAAAGARTATTCGAAAAGGCCATAAAGACTCTGCAAGGGTACGGAGCCATTGAATCTCTGATCAAGAAGTGTAACAATTAYGGAGATGCCATATCCAAAGAAATAGAAAAATGGGGGATCTCAAAGGGCARCGGGGACGACAAGGTCGACGACAATGACATTGGAWTGGACTTTTTGGTTGTTGACAAGCARAATGATGTTGATGAAATAGCTCCTTCTGATCTTGGATCTGAGTCTGACAATGAGGTCTCAGACGACAACGAGCCTGAAGCAAAGGTCATTGAATCAGAGCCTGAAGAGTTTGATCCTGATGAGGATATCAGCAGTGATCCTGAAAACGACAGTGATGAGTTTGATGCTGSTGAGTACTCRGAATACGACGAGGATGACGACGACATGATYTCTGTCAARAAGAARAAAATGGTCMTYGATAGCTCACCWGCAAAGCAAAGTGCTCAACAAACGAATCTGAACACAAAGAAAATCAACAAGCATCCACTTYTGGACMTAGCWGTTGGTGCYAAGTCAACAGAGTTCTTTAACAAGGCWCCAAAGTACTTGAGTAAGAAAATYACCTTGAAGGATTACCAATTGTCRGGWATCAACTGGATGTACTTGCTGTAYATCAATGGGTTGTCGTGTATTYTRGGTGATGAAATGGGGCTGGGYAAAAGTTGTCAAATCATTTCATTTCTGGCCCACTTGTTAGAAAAAAATGAGGATGGTCCACACTTGATTGTTGTGCCATCCTCGACTTTGGAGAACTGGTTAAGAGAATTTGAAAAGTTCTGTCCAAAGCTTAAAGCCGTTCCTTATTATGGATCCCAAGCAGAAAGAGAGGAACTGAGATATACCTTGGAAGACACCTCTTCATATGATGTTATGGTGACCACGTATAACTTGGCTGCTGGGTCAAAGCCTGACCATCAGTTTCTGGCCAAGAGAGGGTTCAACTGTGTGATATTTGATGAGGGTCACATGCTGAAAAACTCCACAAGTGAAAGATTCAACAAGTTGATCAGAATAAAAGCGAATTTTAGAGCTCTTTTGACTGGTACACCATTGCAAAACAATTTGAGGGAGTTGATATCTTTGCTAAATTTCATCATGCCATCATTGTTTTATGAGCAACAGGACGCATTGATAAATGTCTTCAAACAAAAGGCTACCACAAACAACAAAGGTGACTATAACCCGCTGCTAGCTCAAGAGGCCCTGCAAAGAGCCAAGAAGTTGATGAAGCCATTCATTCTTAGAAGAAGAAAGCAACAGGTGTTGAAGCATTTACCAGCCAAGCACATAACAGTGGTCCATTGCAACACCACACCAGAACAAAAGACAATGTATGATTTGAAGATGAAGGAAATGATCACAAATAAGCAGCTGACAGGTACAAAGAAATCAAGRCAAAACTGGATCATGCACCTAAGAAARCTTGCCATACACCCWGGATTGTCAAGRAATGTYTTTTCCAATGCGGTAATCGATAAGATGAGTACAGATATATTGGATGAGCCTTATTATAAAAAGGATGGAAACAAGAAGTATATTCAAGAGGACATGGAATATATGTCGGATATAGAACTCAACAAACTGTGTAAGGAGTTCCCAAGAACTCTAAAGAAATATGAGGTTAATGAACAAGAGTTGATGGAAAACAGCGGGAAAATAAAAGTGATGCTCAAGTTGTTGAATGACACAACAGTGAAAAAGGGTGAAAAGCTGCTGATTTTCTCCATGTTCACTCAGGTATTGGATGTCATTGGATGGGTCTTAGAGAAGCATGGATACAAGTTCTTGAGACTGGATGGGKCCACATCTGTGAACGAGAGACAGGGTCTCATTGATGAGTTTTACAAAGATGAGGGAATCAAGGTGTTCATACTGTCAACAAAGGCGGGGGGCTTTGGGATCAATCTGGTGGCTGCCAACAATGTCTTGATTTTTGATCAGTCATTCAACCCACATGACGATGCACAGGCAATGGACAGAGCACACAGAGTGGGCCAAACCAAGGAAGTTCATGTATACACCTTGATATCCAATGGGACCATTGAGGAGCAAATAAACAAGTTGGCTCAAAACAAGCTGCAGCTGGACAATCACATATCAAAGGAAAATGACAGTGAGGGGGTTGACAAGACTGAGAACATCAAGTTGAACTCTTTGTTGAACGATGTGATGGGAGAGGCCATTCAAGAAGAAAATTGATAGATATTTAGTGTATATATGGGAATAGAATGTGATAGAATTGATATACAAATAAACAAATTATACAGTCAAGACTAATGGACACATGCTTTTTTTTTTTTTTAAGATAAGAGTGATAGTGGGGAGATGGGGGTGGGAAGAGAAGACATCAGATACATGGAAATAAATCATACAATGACTCCAAGGAGATGAGCATATAATTCTTGAGATGGGTGTGATGACTTGGAGGTGTATATAAGTAACAATCCCTATCACATAATTATACAATGAGCATGGGTGTGTGCAGTCTGATGATTCCATCCCTGGGCTGTTATTTATTTTTTTTACCCCCATTTGGCAGATGACTTTGCAAAGCGCTATCAATTTTGAATGTACTGTTCCACAACGGTGAAATGTTTACTTTTTTTTTGGGGAGGGTTTGTTTTCTTTTTTTTCCAGTATCGTTCATCTTTGGATTTGGCAAATTTTTTTTTTTTCTTACTTTTCTATCACTTTGGGAACATGAATCACAAAGAAGATTAACTCCCCAAACAACTGTATACCACACTCTCTTTTTTCTTAATTATTAATAGACAGTTCTGTGAAAACCACATTCACAATAGAAATTTTTTTGTCTTCTTTACCACATTAGTTACTATTAAAACGATAATCCTTTTTTTGGTTTTTTTTTTAAAGGGTAAACTAAACATTATTGAGAACTAGTTACAAAAAGAATATATAAAGATCACAAACAAACATGTCTAGTACAAGTGATGCCTGGAGAGCCACAGTTACGAAAAATGAGAGATTAAGCTTTGTTAAGGCCTTAGCAGATATCTTGATCAAGATTTCCAACCTGAAAAATAATGGTAAAACAGACTCTGAAAAACTGAAAAAAACAGCTGCGGATTATGAAAACAATCTGTATTTATCATCAACAAGTAAAAACAACTACTTTGAATCTATCACCAACAGGATAGAAATGACTCAAGACACTTACAACAAGCAACAAAGACAATTTGTGCAAAGCCAACAACAAAAGCAAATGAAACAACAGCCAAGAGCAAGACCAGCTGGAAACTCACACAACATAATAGTTAATAACCTTACAATCAATATTCCTAACCAATTTCAAAACGGTAAGTTCTCATTCACTGAACAGCAGCAAGCTGAGATCCTCAATGAACTTAAGTACACTCCTATACCAAAGGAATTGTTAGCCAAGATTCCTAACTGTCCTCCTAATGTTACCAATTGGAAAGAGGTTTTACAGGCAGGCTTGGCCAACAATGATGCTGTAAAGAGTCTGTACAAGTATCATCAAAGTTATTTTTTCAAGATGAAAAGGGATGATGTTTTGCAGAAAATTCAGATGAATGGCCTAGTTCCCAACATGATCAATAACAACAATGCCACTGCTAACAGTAACCCTAACAACGCGGCTAACAACACAGCTAACAGTGGAAACATAGAAAATCCTTCAAGATTCATAACTCCTGAGCAACAAAAGGCTTTATTGGAAACAGCACAGGTCTTGTTAAGAAATTTACAAAAGCAAGGTAAAGTTTCTCAGAACTTATCCAACGAGGAGTACAATCTGTATATCAAGAGATACTTCAATGAGTTTGCTCAAAAGAGATTGAGCCAATTAAAGCAACAACAGGCTTCATCAATGAACCAAATCAAGCCAATTGATAACCAGCAGTTGTTGCAAAAGCTGAATGAATACTTTTCAAGTGATGAACAGAAAACCTTGGTTGTACAAGCAAAGGCTGCGATAAGAGCCAGTCAACAAAAGGGATCAATTTCATCCACGTTATCCACTGAAGAGCAACAAATGTTGATAAAACGATACATATACGGTGTTATCACCAAAAAGGAACAACAAATACAGCATCAAAGACAAAACTTCATTTCAAATGATTTGTCTGTGGATCCAAAGGCTCAATTTCCTAATCAAGGCAAAGAKTAYMAYCCAAACAATGYTAAGGTTCCTGTTTCTAAGATAAAYACCGCAATGCCRGCAAATCAACAMCYATCACAGYCAAATGTTCAGAGTAACATGCCTGCAAATGCAAARGCMAGACCATCAGCTGGGTCATCCACGCCTTTACCAACAATCAAGTCRAACAACCCCTTATTTGAGGACTTTTCCAATCTGAAGAAGCTGGGYAAGGTTCAAAAAAACATTGAGGCTATTGAAAAAAAGAGAAATGAAGTTTACCACTATTCTCAWGCGGATATGTTCATGGAGACCTTGRATGATACGATGTTTGGGTTGAAYAACAAAAAGTATCAACATCAACCAATGATYAATYTACAACAGCATGTWGTTGACTTTATCAACAACACTGGTAAAAAGAAATTGACAAAGGCTCTTTTGAAACAAAGAGATCAAGACAACATGAAGGTGGAAATTAATAAGGACACACAATCAGTATTGATTGATTTCAAGGATCAAAATATCCAAGGAATGAACAACATAACCACGGGTAATCCTTTAGGACTGTTATCTTCACTTGATTATAAGGCTCTATTTGATGGATTAAGTAACGATACAAAGGTCATGACATTCCTCACTGAACAAGAGCAGAAGAACTCCACAGATGAAAACGATGTTTTATATGCCCAACCTGTACCTGTTGACATACTTCGCAAAAGGAAGATCAGTTATGAGATCAGTGCAAATGAGCCTCTGGATCTCAAGAAAGTCAAGGTTAGTCCATCCACTGAAGACATCATAAAGTCGAATATAGAAATTCAAAAGGGAAGCGGCAATCACTCCAACAGTAATACACTGGTGAACAACAGTATTTTAACAGACACAACAAGAAAGACGAAYAGYGARGGAGAYATATCGGATGARGCAGCACCACAAACAGAAAGAATGAAGACACCAAATCCTGARATAGACGATCCTTACACCATGGAGTACTGGGACAGAGTAAGCAAGTATGAAAACAACCTAGCTGCTGGAAATRCAGATACCGGCAATGTCAATGAARTTGCATTTTAGGACCAGAGTTGTTTTCAMACAWTAAAGTAATATATAATTAGGTTTAATTTTTTTTTTATCRTYATMACTCTATGATTATTGATTATTTCAATATTTACTGGATACGTCRGGATTTTTTAGTGATATCCCAGCGATAGGTTCTCTTAGGTAAACACAGTCGCTCCTAATGGGTCTAATTTTGAAAAAAAAAAAAGTGTGGGAAAATAAATAAAATATTGCGCGGGTTTGGTCTTAARTACGGTGATTTGAAAACATTTGCTAACAATATTAGATAATCGTGTTGTAGATTACARTATATATAAACGTATTYTCTTTCGYATTAGAGCTYATTTAGGTAAAGACCAATAGCAAATCACCATATGACGTACACGTATCCACAGTTGGACACCACCCAGATTGACACTGCAGTCAACGAGATCAACCATTATGCCCTGAGCAATGGGTTGGTCATGTACAAGGACCTGGAAAACTTGAAGAACGAAACAGCCGTGGCACCAGTCACGCTGTATCCAACAATCCTCCCAAGGGACAGCTTTGAAACGGCCGTGTCAATTCAAAAGGCCTACAACGAGCTATACGCGAACATTCTTCTGGACGACACCAAGTGGCTGGACGGTGTGATCAAGTCCATATCGGAATTTGATGCTGATTTCACCGGYAAGCTTTATRARCTRTACYTRAAGTATACCAATGACAGTGTGTATAAGAAACAAAACAAGGAGCTGGGMATCTTCAGAAACGACTTCTTGTTACATGAAAATGACGATAAGTCCTGTCAATTGAAGGAAGTYGAGTTCAACACCATTTCTGTCTCATTTGGGGCCTTGTCGTCAAAGGTATCCGCTTTGCATTCATTTTTGAATGAAAACGGCTACTACAAGGGACAAAGCGCTTCCACCTTTGACAGCGAGGACTTGGACATCCCAGTCTCTGAATCATTGGCCGGCATCGCCTCCAACATCAAGTTGGGTGTTGATGCATTTGAAGRTCAACAAGGCATCTCCAAATCCATAGTTTTGTTTGTTGTGCAGCCGAATGAAAGAAATGTGTTTGATCAAAGATTGATTGAGTATGAACTGTTTAATAAGTACAAARTAAAGTCAAAGAGAATCACCATAGATGAAGTCCCTAAGTTTATCAGCAAAAARGATGACTCTTACTTGCGCCACAACGATGATGTTGTTTCTGTTGTCTACTTCAGATCCTGTTACTCACCAAATGACTTCAAAACTGAGAAGGCATGGGAAAATAGATTGTTTTTGGAAACTTCCTTGGCTATCAAGGCCCCTTCCTTGAAAATGCAATTAGCTGGTTCTAAGAAAATCCAACAATTGGTAACTACCCCAGAAACCTTACAAAGATTCATTYCAGATRAAGACACATGTAAAAASCTTTTGAGCACCTTTGTGAAGATCTACYCTTTGGATGACTCCGATGAGGGCAGATACGCCAAGGATCTTATCAAGAAGAACAACGCAGATGTTCTKTCCAAGTTTGTTTTGAAGCCTCAGAGAGAAGGCGGTGGTAACAACATCTACAAGTCCGACATCCATCCRTTCTTGACACARAACATCCCAGATGARAARGACTGGGGTGCATAYATTYTGATGGAGTTGATCAATGCCCAAYCCACYAAAGGTAATGTCATTTTAAGAAATAATGAACTWCACAACRTYGATATTCTTTCTGAACTGGGTATCTTTGGTACCGTTCTTATTGACACTGCCACTAAAAAAATTGAACATAACTCATATGACGGCTGGTTACTAAGATCTAAGGTCAGCGACTCAAACGAAGGAGGTGTTGCTGCTGGGTTTGGTTGTGTTGACAGYATAGCTTTGATTTAAAACAAAAAAATAATGTTAGTTTTGGATATATATCTTTATTCCAGAAGAAAACGAAATATTTTCGGAATCAATGAACCGACTATAGTACTGATAAGTTTTATATTATTATTATTTTTATGCTTATGGTTGAACTGGGTTTAGTGGCTCACCTTCTTCATTTGTAATACTTTCCCTTGCCTTTTTTAGCTCAATTAAATGATTTGCCCACAATGCCCCACCAATCTGGTTGGAAATAGCTCCCAARAATGAMACAAAGGGAACGGTCTCAATGATYCCTGCAACAACTCCAAACCCAACAAATTGGCCATARTGTCTGTGTATCAATCCTCTWACCATTGTGTTGTCATATCCAGTCATTTTAAARTAGTGTCTCAAGTTTCCTTTGGCCCTCATGGATGATGCTAAAAAAACTACAATYAATGGACCAACTATTGGAACATTTGATATYAACACTATRAAAATTAATTTTGCAACAGTAAAAATAAAGTACCCCACCTCAGGAAAGGCCTTATCCATCCAATAAATTTTGTCATTCCTTTTCCCCCACACAAWCTTTATAAATGCAATATCAATTGGAATAAGTCCCTTTGTATATTTCTTTACATACTTCCAAATAACATTATCATTTACCTTTTTGATAGGTTTAGTATCTATTGGTGGCTCAACACCAGCCAATTGTAGTATTGGGAGTTGRCCATGTCTGACCAAGTAATTTTTCTTATAATTGAKTATAAATTCYGAATGACCATTAACCTTTAAAACRCTTTCAAAAACACCCTCCATATAAGTGTCAAAGTACAAGTGTTTTGATACCAACAAAGAAATKGCATTAATTTCTAGCACCGCYTGAATTAAGGCAATAACAACTCCAAAAACTCCAAAAATCATAGAYAAGTTAGTTAGCTGCAATGGGAATATTATCATCATATATGGTGCACCAACCATACCTACAATACCAATGTGAAAGAGAAAAAGAGGCGCAATATACTTGGAGTATAAATTAAATCTTTTTGCATATTCAACAATTCCTAACAAGGGATATTTAAAAGTACCACTTAAGAAAAAATCATTTCCAAAGTTATAGAAAACTAAAAGCAGGGTATCTCTGAAGCTTTTWATGCTGTTTTGTAGACCRAACKTGTAAACTTCAAACCAGGAAGGTGGYTTAGGCACATTTGTAGTGTTTTCATTATGTGTATCGTTAAGAGAAATGTATGTAGATGCATCTAATTGAGAAACGATTTCAATGTTACCATGTGACATTATTAAAGAATTGTGATTAGGTTARATTGTTTGATTTTCTAATTGTATKCTTATTTAAATATTGATTGTATGAYTTTTGTTTGTATATCAGAAATCTTTTAACCAAAGCTTGTATTTGACATTTGTGTTTAGTCAATGAGATGTATTCTGCCTACAGTGGTCAGATAACTGTGATACTTTCTGTGTGCCAGAATTTTTTTTTTTTTTTGATTAAATAGGCATAATTTCCTATTCTGGAGAAAATGCAACAAGTCCAAACAATTTTTCTTTAGCGCGTTTTTTTAGTATCAATAACCAAGCATTACTCGTCAGCAACCGGTGATATTAAATGTTTAATTCTATGAGTATAACTTATTCAAATGATCTCCTTATGTAAATTCGCCTTAATATTGCTTCTACTGTAAGTCCAATAATGTTGTTATTAACTCAAGTATATGTGAAATTTTCAAAAAATCACGACGGAATTTTAGTCAATGTATTAATTATAGAGAATAGAATGTTTTTTTTTTTCTAGGATGATTTACTACTTATTTTGCTTTTTTAAAAACATTTCAAATAATTCAAAAAATAATTAATACTTTAATTAATATGAAACAAAACTCTGGAACACCATTTGAACAATGACTGATACTTACGAAAACGATTTGTGGACATTTTTAAATCTTGAAGAAGACGACCAAGAGAAGTTGATTGAATTAGCACATGAAGTCAAAAACAAAACCGGCGAAAACTATTTYAAGTTGAAACTAAAGATTGCCGTCCAATCTAAAGAAGAGGACACCTTGGATGTTTTAGAAATTAAAAATGATGACTTGTTAGTTAAAGAAAGTGACTCTGCCGAGTTGATACTACTYAAAAAGAAAATATTTGATAAGTATGCCTTATCAATTAAYAACTTTRATSAATCATTTACAAAGCAACTTGAGTTATTTAAGCACAAAGACAACGAGGATATATTTGTTCAAAGTTTATTAAGWTACGAAGYCAGTAAATCAAGTGATAAGGAGCAAGTAAGAAAGAAAACTTTAAAAATATTGGAAGGAGAACCTGAAAATGAACCGGAAAATCCGTACTCAAAGGAAAATATCATAAACAAATTTAAAGAGATGTGGGAGAAAAACAATGATATATGTGCCAAGATAACATCCGAATACAAGAACAACGTTGACGAAGCTCTTAACARAATACTAKCYAACYTTGAAAAACACMTCCGCAACATATTGAAGYTAAACAGCGATTTTGCTTTAAATAAAGACACCAAGATTAATATTTTSAAAGGATTTGCGATAACAGCATCTTTKCTAGTTCTTCTGATAGGAGTTAGATTTGGCAAAGATATGAAAAGAAAACTGATGAGATTGATAACTAGAATAAAAACYTTATTAAAGTTGTAAGTWTTACTCCTTATGTATATAATTAATTGATGAGCACATTTAATGTATTCAAATGTCTTTTTATTTGTTATCCACGTATTGACACAACTTCCCTTTGAATCCAGTAGCGTTTGYATTAGTGATGTTTTTCTTTYTGCCAAAAAAAAAAATTTTCCCTAACCTTTTTCTTTCCTTTGAAAATGAAAAAATTCTGGTGAGTTGACTTAGCTTCGATTTATTTATATTTTTTTTTTGAAGGGAAAATCGAGTAGTGGCGTAAATAAAAAAAAATACTKGATCATTTGAAGTACTAAGATAAAAACACACCCCAAAACACATTATTAAGWACTATATATCTAACTTRYTAAAATACAAACAACGATATAAGCTCTCAGTTTAACAATWATATCWATTATAACTTAAACATTGAAGCTATTTGTATTAACACCATATATAAACTAGAATATAAAACAATATAATGGAAACAGCCGCCCACCARATTACAGTACCTGATTTGTCTACCATAGACTCTTCAAATGACTTATTCCCATTGGCCTTGCTTATGGATGAGCTAAAGCATGATGAGGTTTCCAATAGAGTAGAAGCYATGCAAAAGTTAAAGATCATAGCCAGAGCCTTGGGTCCACAAAGAACCAGAGATGAATTGATTCCATTTTTRATAGATGTAGCTCAGGACGATGAAGATGAAGTGTTTGTGGTCTTAGCTGAACAACTAAACGATACATTTATTCCATTTGTTGGTGGTGTTGAGTACTGTAAGTACATCTTGCCACCTTTGGAGATCTTGGCATCCACTGAAGAAACTTTGGTTAGAAACAAAGCTGTTGAATCATTGAACTATGTTGCTTCCAAAATGTCCAGAGAACAAATACTAGCAGACTTTGTTCCTCTTGTTGAACATCTATCCCTAACTGAGTGGTTCTCAAGTAAATGTTCCGCCTGTGGGTTATTTTTGGAATGCTTTAAAAAATTGGATGACAAGAGCTCTCAAGATGACTTAAACATGAAAAAGAAATTGTTTGAATACTACTACAACTTAGGTATTGATGACACACCAATGGTTAGAAGATCAGCTGCCAAATGTTTGCCTGAAATTATTGATTTGTTAAGTGCCAGTCACTCAGTKGACAAGATCAATGACATCTCTCTAGACATTGATTTGAAATTCATCAGTTCAATGTTCGAAAAGGTTATTGGAGATCTTCAAGACTCTGTCAAGTTTTTGGCTGTTGAGATTTTAATATCCATATTAAGCTTCTTCAACAACTTGGATAACTATCAACACTTTGAAGATTTGCTATCTTCTGCCATCAATTTAGGTAATGATCAAGGTTGGAGAATCAGATACATGGTTGCTGAAAACTTTAACAAAATAACCAAGCAGTTTTATATTGTCAAGAACGGTGAAAACTCCAACTACTTGGATAAGTTAGTTCCTRTATTCCAAAAGTTGGCCGATGATCAAGAAACTGATGTTAGAAAGGCTGCTGGTAAGGAAATACCACAATTCTGTGAGTTCTTAATCAAGGCTAGATTAAACAAAGACGATTTAAACCTCAACTCCGCATCCACAAGTGAAACTCGTGTATCTGATGCCAATGAAGACACCAAGGGCAGATATTTCTACTTGGATCAGTTTTTGCCTATATTAGAGAAGCTTTCTACCGAYGTCAATGAACAAGTAAGAGTATCATTGGCCTCTAAGATCACATACATGACCAAGATCATGGACAAAGAAGATTGTGTCTACAGACTGGTACCTATTTTGATTGCCATGCTTAAGGATGAATCTCCAGATGTTCCATTGCAAATCATATCTCACCTAGAAAACGTTAATGAGGTAGTCGGAATTGACATCTTAAAAGAAAATTTACTTCCATGTATTCAAGAATTGTCCATAGATCTAAACTGGAGAGTCAGATTAGCCGTCATTGAAAACATACCAATATTGGCTAAGCAATTGAAGCTGGAAATATTCCAAGACAAATTGAACATGATGTGTTTAAATTTCTTGTGGGACAATGTTTATTCCATCAGATCAGCAGCAATCATAAACTTAAAAAAGCTGTGTGAAATTTTTGGATCTGAATGGGCCAATGAAGAGATCATTAAAAAACTATTACAAAGCAAGTCTGATATCTTGCAAGTGTTCACATTCAGAATAACCTTGTTGCATGCATTAACAGAGCTAATATCAGTTGTATCCAATGATATCATACTTGAGCAAATATTACCATTTATTGAACATTTAAATGATGATAAAGTTCCAAATATAAGATTTAATGTTGCTAAAGCATATTACGTTGTTGTCGAAAAGCTAGGTAAAAATGATTATGCCAATTTGATCAACAACTCCATTTTGCCTAAATTGAATGAATTGATGAAAGATGAAGATCCTGATGTAAGATACTTTGCCAATGAAAGTTTTGCCAAAATTGAAAGCTTATAAGCATGTTTAGATATATATACTACTCCTAATTGTGGGTGATACCTCAAAAGAATTGAAAGTAACGATAATGAATGATAGATATCATCTTCTATTGAGTATGAATCTTATCTCTGAATTAAAAATGYTTTCACTGTGTAGCGTGTAATCTTGAGGAATGATGGAAATTTTTTTGTATTTTTTTTAGAGTATTATTTTTTTACTTTTTTTTWAAATGCCATTAAATTCCTTTGAATATGAAGTGTTATAAATGTCTTATATAAGAAGATAAAGAAACGTATATTATAGTAATCACCAATTATAAAAGAATCTACAAAAAGAAGAGACAAAATAAAGATATAATTTTGTATTATAACACATTATTTTATTAGATTACTAATTGTCTTTTCCTTCCTTTAACATTTCGTTTGTTTTTTTGTATATATAGAAATGAATCAAATGATGCCACCAGGCTTATCTCAGCAACCAAATAACACCAAAGAAGAAAACACGAATATAGAAAATGTTGATGAAATGGCAGCCCTAACTGCCAACTATATGAAAAAGCTACAAGACTTGCAACAATATAGGCACTTTCTTATAACAACAAAGCATTTTATTGACTTGGAATACTTTTATGTTGATGAAATGGATACAAACTTTGTTAATGGATATCAGCAAATGTTACAACAACAGGATCCAAAGGATGTGAAGCAATTTCAAGTTAAATATTTACAATCCAAAAACAACAAGTTGGTGGATGACATGAACAAGTTGAAGTTGGCTTATAAACAAGGGTTTTTACAATTCCAACAACGAAAAACATTACCACAATTAAGACAAATACAAAACAACAAAGAGCTCATGGGGAATAGAATGAACGTGGGTGTTGCACCAAATGTTTCTGGGAACGCAAATGTGGAAGCTAGTCACCAACTGAAATTACAACAGCAGCAGCAGCAAATGCAACAGCAACAACAGTTCCAACAAGCTTTGAATAATATGAATATGAATCCGGGAATGATGATGCCACAGCAAATGATGAACATGAACAACGGGAATAACATTGATAACTTGATAAATGATCAATTGAAACAACAGCAAATGGCTATGCAGCCAGGTAGTATGAATGGAATGCCCCAACAACGCGGTGCAAACAACTGGTAAAAATATGTATTCAAGCTTATATAAAATTTGATTTATAAAAATATATATTAACCTTAAAGAATCCAAACTACTAGAAGCAAAACCATTAAGAATATTATTAATAAGCCTCTYTTGAACTCAGCTGTCTTTGAGTATCCGGATTTCTTCCATTTCGGGAGTATGCTGTCATTGTTGATTGTGTTTAAGTTCAAAAGACCAGTGTCCATGCYTTGTTCCAGGTCATTCAGGATGTTGTCCTGGTATGCCAAGTCAGGCTGAATTTCATTGATTATTCTGTTTTTATTCACCTTTAGCTTCATATGTATATCGTCCAARTGTGAGTCTTGCTCATCAATGTCAAAGCGCACTTGCTTCGTAGGTTCTTGATCATGTTCGTTAGAAAGAAGCCTTTGATAATCAATTTTCAGATTGWGTAGTATAGTGAACTCGTTGGTTTTTTGTAGATCAACATGTTTGTCAAACTCTGAGTTTACTTGGTTCATTAGTCCCATGATGGTGCTTCGATCTTGATTTGTAGGGGTTAAATTCAATGTCCTTTTGGCTTTTTTGCAGTCATCTATTTTATGTGATAAGAGTTTTAAGTCTTTTTTTATACTATCTAGGGATAATTGATTGGAAGAATCTTCTGTATTCATATTGTGCTATTTTCTGTAAAAAATGAATAAGTTTTGTGGTTGTCACTGATGATCTTTTCTTAGTTTATTATTAAGTATTAGTTGTATTCTGAAACTATTTTGACTGTTTTAGTTCTGCCAGTGAGTTATTTTTTTTTTTAACCGGTGTATTAATTTATCTCCAAAATTATATTTTAAGTTAAATGCGTATGAATTGAAGATATCCGACAAACAAATGCGTTTATATGGAACAAAACTCACTTTAACTCGATGTTTCATTGGAAAATTGTAATTTAGTACTTTACTTTGTTATTTGGCAATCAACACTGGTTCTAACAAAACAAAAAAAAACATTATAATTGATTATATATTCCTATCTAGACTTATTTTTGCTTTAACTTGTGCTCAGCAGATCTCTTAGCAGATCTACCTTCCTTAGATCTAGGCTTCTTAACCTTTTGAACGGATTTTGATAACATTTTAGARACCTTGAAACCCTTTTGTTTTTGTTTATCTTGRTTAGCTCTTTCACCTTCGATSGTTAAACTTTCTCTTATCAACTTTCTATCCATTTTACCTAGAACCTTTTGGGCTCTACCAAGTTTGGACTTTTGTTTATCATTTAGAGCAGAAACCTTCTTGTTGTCGTTTCTTGAAGTATTAACAGGWGTGAATGTCTTTTTACATCTAGTAACTCTTAATTCTCTTGGCTTTTTTCCAACAGTTTGAATAATTTTTTTWCCATTYAACAATTCGATAGCCTTGTTGACATAAGAGGAATCATAAAATTGAACATAAGCAAACCCTTTACCCATTTGTGTTTTAGAATCTCTAACGATTCTTACGTATTCTATAAGTTTTTCATTAGGATTTTCAGATGCAAGTTGTTGRAAATGAACATATAAGTTTTCTTCCAGTTCCTCGAAATCTAAGTTACCAACAAAGACTGATCTRGTGGTGTCTTGCTTAGAAGGGTTCAAAACAGAATCAACTCTTAAATGGTGGTTTTCAAATACAAATCCGTTGTAATATTTGATAATCTTAGCTAATGTCTTTTTATCATGRTTTTCATAGACTAGGTATGAGTTGATGGARTCTCTTTTTGAATCTAGCTTTAGTTGTTTGAATGCAACAGCCTTTGGTAGTGGTTCTGARAAGGCCAATGATCTGAATCTGCAGGATTTAACTTTATAGTTTTTCTTATCTTGTTCTTGTTGTTCTTCAGAGATRACTTCATGWTCACCTTCGGTTATTGGGGTRGAGAACAGYTTTAWRAACTTYTTGTAAACTTTGTTGTCAGTTAAYACTGATTGAGGCAAGTTACCAATGAAAATRGTTTTGGCAGCTTTTTCTAGTTCTTCTTCTCTGATGTCGACTTTTTCAGATTTAACAACTTCCTCAACATCCATGTTGTCATCTTCATCATCACTCTCAGCCTTATCGTCTAGGTTGTTTTCAACTAATTTTTGATGGTATCTACTTTCTAAATCATCTTCCTCTTCTTCTTTGGATTTACTGTTCTTCTTTGCTTGTCTATCTTTTCTGCTGTTAGGGGTTATTTGTTGTARCTCATTTAAGGCTTCGATTTTTTCCTTTTGTTCAGTTAATCTTTGCTTTAAWAGTTTRTTTTTGATGTCATCACTAGTTTTGTTACTAGAGTTRAATAARGATTGCATYGTATGTTTTGTTATTGATATKGATGGTTATGAGTTTAGTATTTGACTGTGATATATAATGWTTAAACATTACAWATTTAAATCAATATATTCAAAAAGTAAAAATCAAATGAAAAAAAAAAAGAAAAGTATACATRAAAGTATGGTAGATTGGGTACTCATARAGAAATTACCCAATAGGGTAATTTTTGTTAATGCTGTRTATTTCCATCTTTTCTTTTCTTTTTTTTTTTTTTGGAGAATAATCTGAGATACACACSTGATCWATGSCAATATTTTGTATATTTTTTTTTCATGTGYGTTACGGATATAAGAGTGCAACCATGATTTTACCTATAAAAAAAACAYTAGWAAAAGTATACCCATTTTTGATAGTAKTTTTTTTTGTTGRTTGRATACGGGGAAAAWTRGAMAAAAAAAATTAARAAAATATGTTTACTCTTGWACTTAGTTTTTTTATGTGGTTCCTTTACAATGTTSAATAAGTGTWGTTTCTAAGATWTATGATCTAASAAAKAGATAYRGACAAAAATTAAACAACCATATATCATYCATCAACATATAAAATACCACTATCTACTATYAAATATYGGATAACATGACAGAAATCAGTGATATTCATAACAAACATCAAAAYCAAATCATTCAGCAAGAAGTTCAAAGTGATGCTGAAACAGACATAAATGATAACAATGACAACATTATYAATCCMTTGAAYGCTCCATCTCTTCAAAATCTATTGGACAAGGATGAAAGTGAAAATCAGACAGAAAAGCCATCYTATGAARCYATGTTTGAAGATTTGAATCATATAGAAGGWGAATTTGCTCAATTTAGACAAACTGTTTAYCAAATCAAATTRAAAAAGCTTCAATACGARCTTTTYATGATTYTAGATGGTTCCCATCCCTCTCTTAATAACTACATTCAATCTGTTCAAAAAATCAAAGACTCAAAGTTTAAGAAAATYAACAACAACCTAAAGACWAAGTTAAACTGTATCAATAAAGAAACTAAAGCCACAAGAACCATGATTCATCAAAATCATATGAAAAAGTATCTTGATCTTAAGGAAGGTATGATCAATGATACAACAAATGACTGGTACGACATCAACAATGAAAAGAGGTACTTGGATATGATTGAACAGGAAATTACAAACAAAGAGSAATTCATTGCTAAGTTCGGGTATGAGTTTGCTAAGAGAAATTTTGTTCCAAATACCAACATTATAAATGCCAATTCAACAAACAACGACAACAACAACAARAACTTGAGCATTTTAATGCARCCAAACAAATWTCATTTACCATTGAAGATAGAAAACAAGTCATTATCWATGATCACAAATTATGCCACAAARGGTGTGGAATTTCTTCCTTCAAATAACAAGGCYAGTTACAGAAACGCCCTAACAGAAGACATGCTGTTAGAGAATATAAACTTCACATTTGCAAATGATCCTGTGGACAAGCTTGAGGTTATTGTTGATAGAATGAGATTTAACAACATGATGTCTGATTTTGTTGGTTTAAGAAAGTTTTATGGTGGATTTCCTTCTGTGCCAGAACTACCCAAAATTAAAGAAYTAGAAATTTTACAAGACTTCAATAAAATWCATAARGACTTAACTTGGAACTTACAAAAATATCCGGAAAATATGCAAAGAAATACATCAAGTAACAAAAGTTCATACGACAATGATAATCTAGAAAATGACAAYGGTTCTAATTATCAGGARTAAATATTACAACAAGACAAATATATCAATCAAATGTAACTCTTTATTTTATTTTTTTTTTCATTTCATAAAATAAACTACAATCAATTCATGAATCTTTAAAAAATAAAGAATTAGCAAATGAAAATATTCATRTCAAAGGCAGCAAGACCAAACGAAAAAGCAAGAAAAAGAAAACGTTATTAGGATTCYTCCMAACMCKTWTATCWTCCCTTCTTCTTTYAATTAAAAACTCTTCTTGAATTCTATAAATCATCAGTYTATGATTCCGAATCAATTGATATTGGTGTAAAATAATAAAATACATAGAATAAATATAAAACTACTCGGATTTCAACTTTATGAACGCTGCAACTAGATGAAACAAAAACAATCATRCAATAAAGTTAAGAMACTATATTGTARTRATTGAATATTATCWCATGGAACCTAGTYACATTTTTACTCCCACAACSACAAATAAGTATTTGTAGTCAATGGTCATAAATTTTTCATATAATATAAGTACTAATAAATTCACTCTAATAGTTTATTAAAAGTAATCCAAYGRTATTCTCAACGCATCTTTGATGAGAAAAAAAGTAATTCATCATAGCCACTTTAAAKGGTTATGAMAAATAAAGTAAATTCCTCCTCTATTATTAMACATGCAAGTGRATGAGAAAATAATRAGGGGCTTAAAATAATGTAAGTAAAAAAATTAAAGCAGCAACATATTTCTAYGCACTAYMTTAAACATTACATTTATCTTAATGGAATGAATCTGGAGGTGGTGGCACCGGCTCTACCATGTCTAACTGGAGTGTAAGTGATGGAGAATTCACCTAAGTAGTGACCTAACATTTCTGGCTTGATTTCAACGTTGTTGAAAACCTTACCGTTGTAGACACCGACAACAGCGTTGATCATTTCTGGAACAACAATGACGTTTCTCAAGTGGGTCTTGACTGGAGTTGGCTTTTCGTTTTCGACACATTCCTTCTTGGCCTTGATCAACTTTTCRATGAAGACTCTTTCRGAAACRGTTTGCTTCTTGTTGGCGAATCTTCTTCTGACTCTAGCTGGAGCAATCTTRACGAATTCTTCAGTGGTCATGGTTAATAATTGTTCTAATTGGACACCTCTGTAAGAGTAGGTCTTGAAAATTCTTTTTCTCTTTTGTTCAACGTCAGCCATTTTGTGTATACGAGTATTAGTTTGGTTCGATTAACTTGTTTTCTWTTYTTTATTAATCAAATAGTTAAATTAMTGTAATGTWTAAATGAACATTGTTTTTWYTGAAWCAGTGAAAATGAAAATGGAAAAAAATTAGTATRCAGATTTGGAAGTTTTTGAACAACTTTCAAAAACATAAAAAGGTAATAGCTGCCAAGGTGAATACCAAAAAAAAAAAWTCTGTACAAAAAGGGAAAATCTATAATTGTTATTTTTTTTGAAAAAAAATAAATGGTYRACTCGCTAAGTTAATTATAATTTGATGCAGASGTAGTAGTGGCAAAACATTCCGAACMAAAAAAAAATTATTCAATTTTCCTAAAACGGTAAGTATGTAAAAAAATGTTACAAAAAAAMATATTTTGTTTTTTGAATAAACTCCAGTCACTGAGAATTYGAAAAATACACGCAAAATATAATATTTTCCGCTCATGAACAAAAACAAAAAAAWTTTTTTTTTTTCTCTGTTGAAGTTTAAACAGTGAAAATTTGGTTAAMACTTKTATTGGAATTTYCGCCCTATTTTGYRTTTTTTTCAATATGCTKGTTCCTGMGGWGAAATAAAAWTTTTTARSTARAAATTAACCTTTGSACATACWTYTWARGTWATYWRTTGACAAATCTTGACCCATACTTCGAGTACCAACATTRCATACAACCATACAAAAATGAAATACTTAGCTGCCTACTTATTATTGACCGCTGCCGGTAAGACCCCATCCGTCGAAGCCATCTCTGCCGTTGTTGCTGCCTCTGGTGTTGAAGCCGATGCTGCTCAAATTGAAGCTTTGATTGCCAAGTTAGAAGGTAAGACTGTTGAAGAATTAGTTGCCGCCGGTAACGAAAAGTTATCTTCTGTCCCAGTKGGTGCCGCTGCTCCATCCGGTGCTGCTGCTTCTGGTTCCTCCGAAGCTGCTGCTGAAGAAAAGGAAGCCTCTGAAGCTGAAGAATCTGACGACGACATGGGTTTCGGTTTATTCGATTAAGCTAACAASAACTATACAGGATAATAAAAATAATAATTTACATATAGACGCATCTATTTAGTTASGCATATTYTTCACGTTTGCAAAAGGTTAGTACAAGCAAAGRTTTGGTTCGCTAATGGGATCTACGCATTAAGTATATKAGTTWTTCTCACGATAAATAAACTTSTTYGGGTGATTGACCTGTGGGATTATATGTTAGACAGTTGAAAGGATAAAYAAKRGAATAATAATGAARGAGCTCTCTAGACTATCTGATCAYCTTYACTTTTGATATATATGTATGTTTTAGAAATTTTTTGAAGATAATATAATTTTCTCCCAKTTTTGTCGGAGATTAGCAGAGAATGGTCTTGTCAAGCCAAACAAAAYTATCTGTATTCACTATGGATTGAGAACAGTGTTGGATTTTCCATTTTGTTCCAATTTAACTTTTGAATTTATRGATGATRCTTTACCCTTTCTGGTAAAAGGTAGTTTAACGTTTTCTTTTGACYTATCACGTGTTGTATTACCAAAGCTTGTTAACTAGRCCACACTTATGAGTAACCRTATTACTAAATTTGTAATATTTTTTTTCCTTGGCTTCACCWCGAAGTGTCATTTTCTTAGGTGAATAAACTGTGGACGTTTTTTTTCACWTWGCTAAAATTGTGTAATACAACGATAATAGCAGCTGACCCTCACTCCCAACACATTAATTTGTTTAGTACTGATGAGTACAACTKGGWTTAAAACTGTGTTGAAATCAAAGTGTTATTTTTTCACAATCGTTCTTCTATAGGATCGGTAAAACAGAGTATTTATATTATGTAAGAAGCCCTTTTGGTAGATTATTGATATAACTATATAAGGTGAACTATACTTTTATATGAAACGTTCRTTTTCCCTTTTTAWGAAGAAGAATACAMTTTGAGAGTTKAACGTGTRTATTAACATCTTAAAAATTAACAGAAAAATATTAATCATAAACCCAAACATAATTGTAATATAAATTATTAACACAACATATAAAAATGGCCATYCAATCCACTGACAAATTCGAAACTTTAGCTATTCACGCTGGTGCTTCCCAAGACAACCACGGTTCCGTTATTGAACCAATCTCCTTATCCACCACTTTTGCTCAAACCGCCCCAGGTAAGCCAATYGGTGTTTACGAATACTCCAGATCCTCTAACCCAAACAGAAAGTCTTTYGAAGATGCTATTGCTGTTTTAGAAAAGGGTAAATACGGTTTAGCCTTCTCYTCTGGTTCTGCCACCACTGGTGTCATTTTACAATCTTTACCACAAGGTTCTCACGCCATTTCTATTGGTGATGTTTACGGTGGTACTCACAGATACTTTACCAAGGTTGCCAATGCTCACGGTGTTGACACTGATTTCACCAACAACTTGATTGAAGACTTACCAAAGTTAGTCAARGAAAACACCAAGTTAGTTTGGATTGAATCCCCAACCAACCCAACCTTGAAGGTTACTGACATTGCCTTGGTTTCCAAGACTGTTAAGGCTATCAACAAGGACATCATCTTGGTTGTTGACAACACCTTCTTGTCCCCATACTTATCCAACCCATTAACTTTGGGTGCTGATATTGTTGTCCACTCCGGTACYAAGTACATCAACGGTCACTCCGATGTTGTCATTGGTGTTTTAGCTGTTAACGACGAAGCCTTATACGAAAGATTATCCTTCTTACAAAACGCCATTGGTGCCATTCCATCTCCATTCGACTCTTGGTTAGCTCACAGAGGTTTAAAGACTTTACACTTGAGAGTCCAAAGAGCCTCTGAATCCGCTTTGAAGATTGCTGAATTCTTAAACAAGAACGAAAACGTCTTAGCTGTCAACTACCCAGGTTTGGAATCTCACCCAGACAGAGAAATCGTCAAGAAGCAACATAGAAACGGTCTAGGTGGTGGTATGATCTCCTTCAGAATCAAGGGTGGTGCCGATGCTGCTGATAAATTCACTTCTCAAACCAGATTGTTTGCCTTAGCTGAATCCTTAGGTGGTATTGAATCCTTGATCTCTGTTCCACCAAAGATGACCCAYGCTGGTATTCCAAAGGAACAAAGAGAAGCCTCTGGTGTCTTCGATGACTTAATCAGAGTTTCTGTTGGTATTGAAGATGTTGATGAYTTGATCGCTGATTTAGAACARGCCTTCAAGTAAATTATATACTTTACAGCTATTTTWAAAAAATAAATGATAATATATTAGGAACAACAAACATTTGAATTAACTTTTTTTTTYTGGCCATTACAATCGTAGTTATAAACACATAACGAAAGCTATTCAGGTCCAATTTTTATAGACTAAGTCTATAGATCTGAATAAGTTCAWTCAACTTTGGCTATAATCAGAAATATAGAGTTAAACGTRWTATTTTAAGATTAATTTAGGCGTTGATTTTCTGGAAAAARTAAGTCCTTTAGATTCATCGTATGAACTTTCCACTCCAGGGGAAAATAATCAATAAAGTACACGTATCCCTAAAAAAAATTAAAAAAGAATTGAAAATAACTGTATATTKGKARAAMAWATTGATATAACACCACACACTAATGAATATAAATCAGATCTATATCATACTTTTGGCAATYTCATATACAGCTAAGGCCACAGTAACTTTAACACCCGAATCTCAAGTATTGCCTGCAGTAGTAGATACACCTGATACAAGCAGTGACAACATAGTTAATAAAGACAACATCGACTGGTTTGTTCTTCCAGACAATTCAGGCTTRGTCTGYAATAAAAGAGACACTGATAACTGCCATYCYATTGATTTYGAGCCCGAATCTGAYTGGAARGAAATATTGCCATTACAGATGATACCARCAGGTCTTGACATAAGAATGAACCTTGAAACYGGTCTCAAGGAGGCTAAATTGAARGATTTAGATGCAATTAATGAACACGAARATGGACTAGATACATATGARGGGAATGATGACWYARCACTTGATAGACAAGTTACCCATGAGTTTTCAGAGATATTCAAAAACCTAGAGGATGACGTGTTTGTTGAAGACAACTTGGAAAACCTGATTGACTTTTCTCATGATTACAAGCATGGTTCTAAAATYATTCACAACGAACAAACATTCATCATGAATCAAATTAAAAGTAAGGATGTYAGTGATGTCGTCAAGGATTTGTATTTGCGTTTAATTACAAGTTGCTTGAGAAATAACGATCCAGCAAAGCAGATGTTTTTTGTCAAGAATGTTGACTACGTAGTTGAACAGATACCKGTTTGGGTAAATGAAAACAAGGCCACMTTCCTTAACAGGGCRGTAAATATTTTACAAARTGTCGCATATAAGGCATCTTCTAGTGCTCAACTAATTGATAATTTAGAAATGTTGTACATGTCCACAGAAAGTCAATCAATCAAGATCAAAATTTTGGAAATATTTGCTGATTTAGAGCTATTGATCAAGAAGCAGGGAGAGGACTCAAGTCAAATAAACTATCACTTTGACCCTTCTAAAAAATCCTTAATTAAAAGAAATGCAGATAACAAGGCCAATCTTGAATCATGGTTCAATGAATATGGGGAAAAAATCCAACTAGAGTCATTAGATGAGTTTTATGTTCAAAAGTTCTTAAAAACAATGATTGAGTTTAAAAAGGAAGATACTACTTTAAAGCCAGATCATAAATTTGTTGAATGGCTAGCTCAAGAGTCAATGGATAGATTTAAAGAGTTAGAGGATTCAAATGATCATGAAATAGAGACCAGAGATTTAGAAAAGGAATCTTTCAGCAAGGAATTGATCCGAGCTAGACACGAAATATTTGGTAATAAACATGCATCTAGGGTAAAAATGCCATTAGATGAGTTATAATTTATCTAAATAATCATAAATATATATCGAGAAAGAAAAAAAGTATGCTCTAATTATGATTTTTCTTTATATAAATTTGTAGGTCAATATATTTTATTCTACAGCTATATCGTCTATAAACTTTGGATCTTTGGATAATCTATGTTTAAATTTATCCCACCAGTTATCAAACTTTTTCATTGGCACATTTCCTTGRTTATCTAAAAATCCAGTTARATAATTGTATGCATGCTGCACTATYTTRGCWGCTARYARTTGTGTTTGTTGGGGGAATTTTGCTGAAAGTTGTGCAGGTGTTATAAACGAATTATTTTGATTACTTACGGTCAATGCGTAAGAGTTGTTCTTTAAATCAGCCAATTTYTCTAAGCCTTGTGCTCTAGGCTCAATGTTTATACCTATGAGAATGTTCTTGGTTCCCTGTTGTATATCAAATCCACCTTGTTCATCAATGTCCATGTCAATTTCGCCAAGACTAGAAGGATGCRAGTTTCCTTCTAAATTAACTTTGTATATGGCACTTGGCTTTTCACAGGATAAATATCCAAACAACTTGAAATCCGGATCATCATTGCCCATTTTGAAATARACCATKGCTACGTACTCTTCAGGTATAACAGTACCAGGGAGCACAAATAAGGAAATATATGATGATTTGATATACTCTTGGCCAGGTTGTGATGGATATATGACAATGGAATGTTGTGTTCCATTTGATTCAGGAATRACTTCRGAGAGTGTGACTGGTTGGCCAGAAGAGACTGCTGCAAACATTATGTAAGTTCTATAGGGTATGTATTGATSCTTWTGGTATTWTTTTACTTTAATTTTTAATGTTTGTAGCGATAAGCGCCCTTTATAAATGAGAAAATCTCTTAAACTTTAAGTTCCCTACTCGAACGTTCGAGAAAAAAAAATGGTAAAAATGSATAAAATTACGTKTAATGATAATTTTGAAAGTTATATACAAGGTRAATACATGTYAATCATCTACAGATTTTGTTYCATATGGGCACTAGACAYATTTCATAGATGCTCTGATTCTYTTTAAACATTCCTCCTTTCCTAAKACGGYTATAATGTCYARTATYGAAGAWCCTATTTTRAAACCGGTTAGAGAATATCTCAGAGTCTCGAAGATCATTTTAGGCGACTTCATGTCAAACTCCTTTTGGATAGTTTTCACGATTTTCTTATCATTGAARATTACCTCTTCATGGYTAATAATATATTCCAATATTTTCAGTACGCTATCTCTTGAGTTACTTGACAAAAATTTCKTACAATCTTCACTTTCATAATCTGGTTCTAAATAACAATAACTATATCTTTGAGAAAACTCTTTCCAGTTATCCATAGTGGARCCAACATGTCTTAARATATGWTGRATTTTTGTGATATCTGCCTTCATGTATTGGGGTGTATCATCATCACCAATTATCATGTTTGCGATTTTCAATATGCCACTTTCATCTTTTAGCAATCTCAATAAATGYTGTTTGTTCATGTGCTCTAAAAGTTCAGGAATWACTTTAACAAATCCCTTTGTCAACTTGTTAACGTTGAATAGCGGGACTAGTTCTTCCAAAGTGTAAATTGATGTTCCATCCGCCTTTTTAGGAATGCTCCACCCATAGGCTGCCACATAATTTATCAATGCCTCAGGCAAGTACCCCTGTTTCTTCATAGCCCAAATACTGCTGTCATTCTTTCTTTTTGATAACTTAGTACCTTCAGTGCTTCCTAAAAGTGGCAAGTGCAAGTACTTTGGTGCTTTCCATCCCATAACTTCGTACAAGTAGATGTGTCTCATGGTGGAAGTTACCCATTCCTCACCTCTTATCACATGTGTCACATTCATCAAATGGTCATCAACTACATTAGCAAAATGGTATGTTGGAAGTCCATCAGACTTCACCAGGACAGGATCATCATATCTTCTTTCTGCTAAGTTGTAAGTCAATTGATGATTGATTTCCCCTAAWATCTCATCATGAATGATTGGATACGTATCTGGAGACTTTAATCTCACAACAAATTTTTCACCGTTTTGTTCTTTTTGCAATATCTCTTCTTCCGACAAATGTAAGCAATGTCTGTCGTAGGAAACMGAGGATCGTGGAACCATCTTCATGGAGCTTTGTAAAAGACTYTCTAGTCTATCCTTACTACAGAARCATTTGTAWGCATGTCCWGATTCTAAGATCTTTTTGGAATATTCATCRTATATATCTCTTCGTTCAGATTGCTTGTAAGATACTGATGAGTCCCTTTGTTTTATGTGTGGACTGTAATCAGGTTTGATTCCTAGCCAATCAAGACATTCATAAATGTTATGTTCAGCACCTGGAACCAATCTTGTCTGATCAGTGTCTTCAAGTCTCAAAATAAACTTACCATTTGTGTTTTTTGCAAGTAAGTAATTGTACAAAGCTGTTCTTAAAGACCCTAGATGCAGAAATCCGGTTGGAGAGGGTGCAAATCGTGTAACTACTGGAGTTTTAGGGTGTTTGTCTGTTGTTTCTGATGCATCCTCTTTCTTGGCTTTTACTTTGTTCTTTCCTTGAGCACTCGATACTATCTTATTGAAGTTGCTGGATGAACTTTTTTTAAAAATGTTCAAATCATGTTTTTTGCAATAACGTCTTGTTTGAACTTTTACTTCTGTATTCAAGCAAGTCTTTAGTAGTCCTGCTCTAGTCAACAACATTTCAAGCAGTTCAGGAAACAGGATCTGCTTTTTGATAAATAWAAGATGGATTAATGTTTGGTTGATATCAATTCATATTTATTTCAAAAATAATAAAATAWGGCAGGAAAAAAAATTACTAAAAAAATAAGACGCTTACAAATATTAAATAAAATTTTACAATAATCTCAGAAATATATCATTATTTAAGAACCTCATTTATATATCATACAACGTGGCMGATCCCAGATTCAGTAGTGCTGGATCCTTTTCTATATTTGGCATACCCAACCCAGCAAATATAATGTTACATTGCATGCCATGTGCGTAGTATAAGTTGGTCAACAGTTTAGGYGTGATCAATATGTACTGTGAACCCTCATTTGCTTCTGGWGAGCACGTTTCYCTWACCAAAATCTCATGAATTTTTCTTTCGTTGTTGGCRTCCATACCTTGATTGATTTCATCAATAACAACAAATGGTGCYCTTGAGTATCTTTGCAACGATATCAAATATGTCACTGTCGAWACAGACTGCTCACCTCCTGAATGAGTCTTACCACTCAGTGTTTGCATAGGAGCATCCAGTCTGAATGCAACCTGAATCTCAAGTTCCCAAAGCTTGTATGGACGATCAAGCTGTGACAATACAACTTTACCCTTGCAGCCGACGTTTTTGAAAAGCTGTTCGAATTTGTCCGATATTCCATCTATGGAAGCCACYAGTCTGGATCTTAAAGAAGTGTCCCTCGTTACAAAATCAGCATTGATTTTCTCATACTTTTCGCTCATTGAAGGTAATACTCGAACAAKTTSCKCAATTTCTTKYTGCTTTTGCTCTAATTGATGGAYACTGCTAGAATCGAAGTCCATTCCCATTATTTCTGAGTTCATGRTCTTGATTAAATCAATAATCTTTGCTGCATTGCAGCCTTCTATAGTTCTGGCAGTTTGCTTGATTTCCGATATTCTGCTTTTGCTGAAYTCTGAAATCTGCTTCTCTAAACGAGTTATGTCTTGTTCTTCTTTTAAAGATTCCAGGTAAGACTTTTTGTTGTTACAATCATTTGCTAACCTTTCATTTTCGTTTTCTAGTCCAGTTAAGTCATTTTCGGTTAGTAGGGCTTCATTTTCAACTCCTTGCAATATCAATGCCTTTTTCMTCATRTTGAAATATGAGTCCTTCCCATCACGAATGGATGATGAAATTGGCTTGAACATTGCCACTGCTTGRTTAACATTACATGTCACAATGTTGTTTARATACTTTGCCTTTACTGAGCTACTTGACTTGCTAGTCACTYTTTTTATATTCTCATCACAGTCCTCRATGTTTTTTTGATATCTGTTCATTTGGTCACGCAATCCTTTGTATGTCTTGTTTTGACGATCATAGTTTCTTATGTTCTCAGTTAAACTATCAATTTTATTCTTGTAAGCATGTAATTTGATGCTGGACTGGTCATATTGCTTGGTTTTTTCGGCTATTTCATTCTCTGTTTGAGATATCTCAATCTTTAAGTTATTGATTTTTTCAGAAAGTTTCTGCTTATATTCTTCAGTCATGRTATTATTGTCATTCTTTCTGTAGTACTGACCCCTYCCAATACTAGTTGTTGAGACAGTTACTTGGCCATCATACTTGGATTTGATGAATCTGTAACTRGAGTTRCCTGCTAACACTTGTGAAAAGAGCAATCTTCCATTGTTATCGGTCAAATTCTTAATTYTCTCAAGCATGTCTTGATCCAATTCAGTTATTTTTACAGGAGTCAAATGTAACTTGTTCTTTTCAATAACCATTTTTTTTACATTTTCGTCACCTTCAAGGAAATCTGCAGCATACCCATCAAAYCCAAGATTTTTTAACTCAGATATTGGTAATGGTGGAKCTGACAAAGGRCTGTTGCTTAAAACAAAGGAGTTTAAACCCAAATTTGAGGTCACGTATTTACCGATGGGCTTAACTGCACTTTCRTCTGTGTATGTCAAGGCTATAGCAGTGTTCTTTGATATGATGGTGTTCATCAAATCAGCATATGCATCATCAGTAACATTCAAAACACAAACAGCAGGTGGAAATACCTTATCAGAAATATTRTTCTTTTTCGCAGCCTCCAAGGCACTTCTAAATCTGTTTCTATCATCTTCRTTTAGCCTTAGCAATACATCCTTACCAGTAAGTTCGTTTTGTATCTTGGCGATCGTCTGAGTGTGGGTAAAAACCTTTCTTTTCAAGGACTTGATGTTTGCATTAATCTCATCATTGTTCTGTTCAAATTCTCTCTTTTCATTATTGATCTCTATTCTTTGTTGTTTCCAAGCCTTGACTTCCTCTTCGCTAGGGATATTGAAGTTTTCATATTGAGCCTTGGCGTTGTCAAATGCGGCGGCATACTTGCTTCTTTCTACTTCTAGTTTCTTTTTGGCATTGGACAGTTGGTGTAATGATGCAATGGCTTTCTCAGCATTTTGAGCGTGCTCTTGAACTGCTTTTACATTTTGACCAGTTTGACAAGCCTTGGAGGCGGATGATTTCAGATTAGATAACTCATTTTTCAATTTTTCAGAAATGTTCTTGTAGATTTTGTCAGAGTTCGCAAATTTCKTTAAAGTTGCAGTGTTCTCATCAAAAAGTTGCTTAGCCTTTAGATATTCATTTTCAGCACTTTGAAGACCCTTTTTTAAGTCTTTAAACTTATAGAAGACTAAAAGATCCTTATGCAAGGCTATGTTTTTTTCTAAAGTAGTATACGTTTCATTTCTGCTAACTCTTTCCTGAAGAAGTCTTTCGGTTTCTCTAGCTTCGTTTAAATCATCTTGCTTTTGCTTCAAYAATCTCTTAATTTCATCTCTTTCCTTTTCTAAAGARCCCAATGTTTTCCATTCATTAAAAAGATCAATATCAATGGACTTCAAAGTTGTGGCTAGCAATTGGTTGGGGTTTAGGGCAGCAAATTCTCTTGCTCTTTCYTGAGATAAAAATTGAGTTAGATTGTCCAATTGAATATTAAATGCATCAACAATAAGTTTGATAGTTGTGTCATTGGGTGCTTTGACATTGTTTACAATGTATTYGTGTTTTTTGGATTTACTTCCTACGTATCTAAACATTTTTCTGGTGATTGTGATTGTTTCATCTGTTGGTTTAATATTCAAGGATTCCAATTCATAATCTTTGAATTTCTTTAGTAATGTCTCGTAATCTGACTTTAACAGGATTGTTATAGCACCAACATCACAATCTTTCTTTATGAAATTGTCCATCTCAGACGCTCTTCCAATGTTTGCTAAGGCACCACATAGAACAATATTGATGGCACACAAAACAGAGGATTTACCAGACCCGTTTGCACCTAGTATCATGTTTAASTTAGAGTCAAAGTTAAACTTACCTCTGGTGTAAACCATGAAATTAAACAAATCAACTTGGATGATGTTACCGGTTTTGTATTTGTTCAAGTCATACTCTTTGATCTTTAGTTTTTTCTTAATGGACGTAAAGTGATTAGACTTARAAGATTTAGAGCTAGCAGCAAATGACTCTTCAAATCTCTTTCTAGATGCCTTAATCAATGCACCATGCTGAGACATGTTTCTTTTTTCTTAAATGATGATAAGTGATCTTTTGTATAACTGGTTTGTGTTTGGTTATTGTGATTTTGTTCATGTAAATAAACTATGAAAAAATAAAAWAATACAGATGGGGAAGACTTTACTGCTGATCCGCCACGAAACACGAAAAGTTGGCTTTTTGTCGGATTTAGGCGTATATCTTGGGGTTTTTTGTCGTAGAAAAAGGTATGTGAAGCACAGGCGCTACCATGACCGAGCATAATGAGATTTGACACAGCTATTTTTTTTTCGTTTTGGGAGAGTCAACAGTTTAGGCAAAAAWTAGATCGCATTAATTGTTGAAAACAGGGGAGGAGGGGCGTTTTYGATATTCTTTCTGWAAAGCTGTATATGAATATATCACAATGTGTTAGWTACTCATATWTTAATTYCTGTATATAATRGAAAGAATTGTGATAAACTGARAAGAAAAACAGCATACAGATAGGCTGGTCATTTCAATATACAGTTACAGCTTTCTATTTTGTTTTTTTAAAAAAATAGGTTTCTTATACGATGGAATCTAAACCAAGTACAGGACTCACATCAAAGCTACATGCCAAAGACATATCATCAATATCACTCATATTCAGAAATCTTCTCATACTGGAAGATGACTTGAGGCAACAATACAAGAGGAACCTTGTCATGAAGCTTGGCTACCAATGCTTCTTATACTCACTAACCGGAATATTGATCTACCTGATTTTTTTTAGCCAATACGGAACAGGCATATACATCAGACTAGTAGAACTGTTCATCTCCATAACATTGATACTATTCAGGTTCAGTGGTGAAGAATACTTGAACAAAAACTTGCAATTTAAGATTTTCTTAAGAAACAGTAACAGTGTGTTGAAGGACTACAATTTGCAATTGGTTATAATAACAAAGACATATTCCCAGATGAAGGGCAAGACAAACTCAAAAAGATTASAATTGATATTCAAAACACTTATGGTTTTGTTTATTATATTTGAATCYATTATAGACCGTTTAYTAAAGAGTTTGTTGTTGYTGAAGTACAAGCATCAAGACATTAGCACAAAGGAAAAAGTCAGCTATTTGGAATACAAACTCACATATTGGAAGATCATGCTGCAAACCAGCTTTTTATTGAATGAGAACCAACTTAGAAAGCTTACAGARTTRGAAAGTAAATGCAATATCATTGACTATGATAACTTTTGCAATACATATGATGTGAAGCTGATATTRGATCCAAACAGATTCAAAGTATCRACAATAAACACATGGCAAAAGTATAGACTAGAATTTTGGAATAGAGAACGGATAAGAAGGCTTAATAGACTGGATGAATTATATAAAAAATRRAAYAGAGTTATKAAATATGACAAATTAGACATATACTAAACTTATATTGCTTTTCCTTTTCTTYGAATTTCAAAGCATTATAAWATAAAGCAAATRAATACACTGAAATTGTARTTCAATGTTCATTGACTGCTATAAAAGCTAAAAAAGAGACAGAGACTTACATATATTTGATAGGAAATAGTAATAGTCAGAGTAGCGGTTCTGATTGAAGGTTGATATAGACTTGTTCTTCTCATTATTTTAGTAGAAACTCAAACACCTTCTTTCATCATGTTATTACTATTTTTGTCAATCTATGTATAGTTTTGCTCTTCTTYAACTTTCTGAAAACTATTCAAAAAAAAAAAAAGCATTGTTATATAAGCTTAATAGATATGTTCTATATATGACATATTAGATTTTCTCTAATTCATTACTGTTCTCAGGTTTWACTRTTGTTCATTATATATTTTTTRWTTATATTATAGAGATTTTGTATTAAAAAGTATATCCATATTTTAATTAATTGCATGAAAAGATTATCATATTGCAATCTGCTTCAAAAGCTTCACTTATATACTGTGAAATATCCAGAGAAAAAATATCAGCCAAAACTTKAAGTGAGAAAAAAAGACTTTGAAAACTTACACAGAGCAACTTCCCAAACAGGAAACTCCATTTWAARCCWAACTGCTTTCTTTTTTAARAACTAAAAAAAACGTAAATCCGTACKAGCAAAATGTCWWTTAAAAAAAMMTYWWTGTTTACATWTWAGAAARACTTTWAAAAAAAMTAAACAATACACMGAATTGTAAACAGTTACTAATTTTGCTTTGTATTATTTAGCATYATCATTACTAGTTGGTTACTACAGTASAGTGTATTAACTGATTTATGCAACACAGCTCATATATGAATTGATTGTTAATGTTTTCAGTTTTGTGTGTATGTGTCACGTGTACACCCATCAACAAAATTACTARGTRCTCCAATTGTGCCACAGTAGTGTGGATATTACCCGGGATCGCAAAAGACCACTGCCAGAATGATCTAAMACAACAGCATGTGTCCATTGTAAAATGTCTCATTAAGCGAATGCCTAAACAGCAATTYTAATATTTGAAATAGCATTATAGTCRAAATATGTACATCTCAGTTGATAAAGAAAATGTTTTTCAGTTGTCGTAAAAACATCTAGACCATCAACATCCTCAAATTTCTTAATATAAATTTTCCCCAAAAAAAAAAAAMCAAAGAGTATTTTTTTTTTCCTCTAGGGAACGGCAGGAATATTTTTTTTTTTGGTGGTTGTGAAAGGTGTTAGTTTCACCTGTTGTTTATTTCATATTTACAGTTRCAAATTTTTTTTAAGATTAAATTAACAAATATGGTGTTTGTACGTGTTTGTTGTTCACTAATTCAAGTAAGAMYATCCCCAAAATCACTGTCTTAAGTCTACCAGCTGATAATAATTATCGATCTCAGAATAATTATCATTATAGACATCTCTTTTTGATATACCTGAATACATTTCTAGTCAACTTTCTTKTCAAGAGTATTGATAGATCTGACTATAAATACCACAATTTTTTTTCTTTTCTGTCTTGATTTATAGATAAGTAGCATTATATTTSCTTTCTTTTAGTTGATTGATTTTATTTCTCTTTGATAATACATATAAACACATAAGTAGGAAAAGAAAAAAAAATGATGAAAGGATTTAAGCAAAAGCTTATAAAAAAAACTGGATCTTCAAGYTCTAATAATACATCAAGCAGTAGTACTTCATCATCTTTGAACAATAAAGAAACTGGAAGTTCAACAACAAGTAAGAAACATAAACAAACTGCCACATCTAGTAACATTACAAGAAAACCCTCCACTAACAAACCYAAAACATCTAAAGAAGATATCAAAACTACCGGACCTACTACAAAAATAAACACACCATCAACTCCCAAGCTTGCTTCAAGAAGTGATGTTCAAAATACMCCCACAGATAACGATGTATCCATGTCTGATACCACCCCTATAAAACACGAAAGACCAASTTCCGCCTCTATAGACATACCRAACACAAACGGCTTTGACATTCCTTCCAAYACAAGTGATAAATCCCACAAGATCCAGGGCAACGAAAGCTTTCATAACCAGCAAGSCAATATAGAYGCTGTGTTTCCYCAATCATCCTACCCACCAATAGGGGTCATACTGGATTCCAACATGAAGTCGCCATCCAGAAACTTGACCATGAGCTCCATCAAATCCAACACAAGCAACACTGAAGTGAAGTTACATAAGTTGCCGCCATTTGAGGACGTYATCAAGAACATATGGGGWGGGAAGGAATACAGAAGRTTGTACCCTGAGTTGTGTGGCCACATAACATCGCAAAGTGATGTGTTGGAGTCCTACAACGAGTGGAAGTCCATGGATGATGACATCAACGATACAATCCAAGATCAACGGAAACTATACAACATCCCTATAAAGAACAAGAACATAGACACAATGACAAACACCAAGCCATTGGTTATCCAGTTGTTCATAGACAAGTTGGAGCAGTGTAAGGTACTATATGATTTCAGTGAAATCGAAGAAACAGCCTTGCAGAAACAAAAGACCCTGTACCTTGAGCAGCTGATAGAATTTGTGGTCAACTACAGAATGACATACCCAGACGAGATATACTACCATGTTGTTGACATGTTCAAAACCAATCTATTCAGATCCATTCCTCCRTCWTCCAACCCCCAGGGCGAGGTTTATGATCCTGATGAGGACGAGCCTATAAACGAGATTGCATGGCCACACATGTCCTTGGTTTACGAGTTCTTTTTGAG
The DNA here is from genome assembly GCA_001749795.1 of Hanseniaspora opuntiae. Lineage (NCBI taxonomy): Eukaryota > Fungi > Ascomycota > Saccharomycetes > Saccharomycodales > Saccharomycodaceae > Hanseniaspora > Hanseniaspora opuntiae. The sequence continues at coordinate 1,102,186 of LPNL01000004.1, forward strand.
ATTCATTGAAAGTCCAGATTTCAACCACACAAGTGCAAAGCCATATGTCAACCAGAGCTTCATCTTGAGGCTCTTGCAGTTGTTTGACAGTGAGGATGTCAGAGAACGGGATTCCCTGAAGACAGCCTTGCACAGAATATACGGTAAGTTCTTGTCGTTGAGAGCCTTCATCAGAAAGAACATGGCCAACATCCTATTGCAGATGATCTACGAAACCGAGAAGTTCAACGGTGTTGCTGAACTATTGGAAATCCTTGGATCCATCATCAACGGCTTTGCCTTGCCCTTGAAGGATGAACACAAGATTTTCTTGATCAGAGTCTTGATTCCATTGCACAAGGTCAGATGCTTGTCCCTGTACCATCCACAGCTTGCCTACTGCATTGTGCAGTTTTTGGAAAAGGAACCATTGATGACGGAGGAAGTGGTGATGGGGTTATTGAGATACTGGCCAAAGATCAACTCAACAAAGGAAATCATGTTTTTGAATGAGATCGAGGACATATTTGAGATCATGGAGAACTCCGAGTTTGTGAAGATACAGATCCCCTTGTGTGTGCAATTGACCAAGTGCATACAGTCGCTCCATTTCCAAGTGGCCGAAAGAGTATTGACCTTTTGGAACAACGAGTATTTCCTGAACCTGATCATTGAAAACTGCGATGTTGTGTTGCCTGTCTTGTTYCCAGCATTGTATGAACTAACRTGTCAACTGGAAGTTGATGACACKAAGGAYGARAACGCMGATGACAACATGGACGTGATAGAGGATGAGAACAGCGGATATGACAAGAGAATACACACCATGGAGAACATCAACGAGCTGCTCATAAAGGATCAGGACCCCTTCATGCTTGTGGAGCAGGCCATCCACTCAGGATCGTGGAACAAGGCCATACATGCCATGGCCTTCAAGGCRTTGAAGATATTTTTGGAAACGAACTATCAGATCTATGAGCAGTGCCAAAGAATGTATTTGGAGCATTGTAAGAAGAACTTTATGATTTTGAAGAAAGAAGAAAACAGATTTGTGGATGTCARTGATGACAAGATCATCTACCCAAGAAAAAACAAGTCCTTGAATGGGATCCAGGCATCCATAGTGTTGAGAAACAARATGAGAGAGGACTACTGGAGCAAGTTGGATGAGATAGTCAAGAAYAATCAGGAGTGAACATATRWTGATGTAAATACTTAAACGTTTGATATTTTTTTAAGCTAAAMTCTRTTTAGATYATGGATAATAAATGATTCCACGGTTTAGACGAAAAAATTATATACGTAGTTTACGTTTATCCACTTTTCATATTTTTATTTTTTTTTACCCTTAAAAAAATAGTTACKTGGTAATATGGAGACATGTGTGATATCAGAGCAGTTTGRGTGAACTGTATTTATATGTTTGTGYGTGTTTAACTTAGAAGTGTTGTCTTATCATGATAAAGAYAGTAAACATSATAATTTAAACGAGCACTTWYACCAGAAATAAAAWCAAACAGCYGAGCCTTTGCTTAACTTATAAATACACTCAATTAATGTTCACGTCCTGTATCAAATCCTCTGGCTTCATCCAGAAAAACGTCTTCAAGTCTTCATTCAGACACTTCTCCATAAGCAAAGCTGCCTTGAACTACAAGCAGCCAGTTTCCAAAGTAAGCTCTCTAAGCTATAAACCATCAAAAATTGGCTACTCACTGTTGTCCTTGTTTGCTGTTGGTGGGTATGGTGTGTATGGATTGCAGCAAACAGTCAAGAATGATGTGTTGGAGAGCAAGTCCTCACTARGTGAYCTTGTTGATTCAGGTGAGCATATCAAGAAGGAACTGATTGGTGAGGAACAAAGAGTCACACCGATCTCAGAAACYGAGGGGTTCACAAACTCCAAGAGCCATAGACACAAGCTGTACAGAGAGGTTGTTGTTGGRTGCTTGTTSGGTTTGGTCGGTGGAACCACWGTCAAGTACTTCTACTCTGGAATTGGATACTTCATCACAGTGACCGCCATCTTCTTGGARATCTTGGCTGCCAGAAACATCATCAGATTGCCTAAGTTGAAAACCTTCAGCTCAACCAACTCCTTTGTAGACAAGATCTGCTCCACAGCCAACAAGTTCATAACCTTCATAGGTAAGGAGCCTGTGTTCAGAGGAGCTGGTTTGTTGACSTTCTTCATGGCCTTCACAGCTTGATTGAAAAAATAATAATAAATACATTCATAGCAAAAAGAWAAACAATGTAAACTGTATATACACTTGATATTAATTTAACCCTTTAAACYTTATGATYGTTGTTGGCTTTGCTTTATTTTTGAAGATTGAAAGTATGTGTATTTRATTAATGGCGATTGTTTGTGGTCACGTGCATTACTGTTAATTTTCTAGGCAAAAAATTTTTTTCTTTCTTTTTCTTCTCTAGTAATATTCCCAGATGTCAACTTTCATATTTACTTTTGAATAATCATCAAGTGTTTACACTCTAAAGATTTWTTAGTTAATACCCCAATAAAGTGTCATTATTTATCAATTATATAGCATAATTWATTACAGACTTTTTTATTTYTCTATTGCATAAACTCGATGTCTGGATATAATAARAAYTTYAATAACAAACATACRGGGAATAACGTGGCAAMCCCAATGAACATGCCAATGATGGGCCAGYCCATGTTTCCCATGATGCCGGTGGCCGGAAGCCCATCGAAGATAACACACATAGTGCAGAAGCCACTGAACAAGAGGAAGCTGTACAGCAAGGTGGGGGATGGCCTCATAAAGAAGAATCCGAAGAAGAAGTACAAGTTCAAGTTCCAGGACAAGCTGTACACGATGTACAACTTTGATCCAAGGGTGGACATACGAGCATGTCCGTTCTACAACTACAAGCGCCCAGACAGACATGATCCTGACTGGTTTCTGGGGAACAAGGGCATTGGTGGCGATGAAAGCGGTGCGAAGGTCAGTGCGAATGCTGCGAGCAGCAATGGTGACTATGGTGTGCACACGGTRTGTCCGTTTGGGAAGCACATAGCAGCAAAGTCATTCAACAAGCTTGTGTGTGCACATTGGCTGAAGGGACTGTGTAAGAAAAACGACCAGTGTGAATACCTGCATGAGTTCAACCTGAAAAGGATGCCCGAGTGTGCACATTACCAGGAACATGGGATGTGCACGGGCTTACTGATAGGAAACGAGGATTCAGATATCAAGAGATTCTACGAGGCCGATGAAAAGATGGAGAAGATGATCAAGGATGATATGACAGAGGAGGAAAAGCAGGAAATTGAGGATAAAATMACGGAGGAAAAGACACAGCTGGCAAAGAACCAGATCAAGAGAAGAAAGGAGTGTTTGAGCCAGCACATGGACAAAAACAATGGATACCTGATCTCACAATACCTAGGTACAGCAGGTGGTGAGTCATCATTAGGATTAGGAAGTCAAAAGGACATATCAYCCGAGYTGGAGTTCATCCTAAAGAACAAGGGCACGGGTGATTATGTGATAAGCAACAGAATACTGAACAATTACCCACCAGTGGAAGAGGACAAGGCAATGGTGGAAAGACTACTGAGAGACAAGAGAATAATYAAGTGCAAAGTRAAGTTGAAAAGCAAAAAGACAGGCAAAATCAAAAGAAAGTTCAGGTACAGACAGGTTTGTGAGTCGTACAAGCTTGGGTTCTGCTACATGGGGCCTGCGTGTAAGTTCAAGCACGTGCACTGTCGCTTATGTCCGAACTACATGCTGGGCTTTTGTGGAGCAGGAGAGGAGTGTAAGCAGGGAGAGCATCCAGGATTATTGAATTATCCAATAATCAAGGAGAAGCTGAGAATCAAGCCTGACTCTGACTTGCTGGGAAGATCAAGTGATGCGAAGGAACAGGCAAGACTGCTTGCACTGATYAATGACGAATAAATACGTAATCATGGATATGTACCTCAACCTTAATCAGTTGTCTGTTTATTTTTTTTTTTCTACGCAAATGAAAAGCGTGTAACGCTCCCCTTGAAAACCCACACGGAGAAGATGCTACTGGYGTAGAAAAATTTTTATACGTTTGGCCAAACAAAGGTTTAACTGTTTTCCTTTATTTTGCTTTTTTCTTTTTTTTAAGGGGAGCATAAGGGGAAAATTGCTGAGTTTATAATAACATGGTTCTTAACKAATGTTTACCTTTCATTCTTTGGAKTTTATAATCAAATTGTGATAATATTTATCATTGTATTGAAAATATAACAATAAAACCATAGATATACTATAATATAATGAACAGAACATACTCCTTAAGATCCGAAAGAGCCCCTACTGCTGCTCAACTGCAAAACCCTCCTCCTCCTAAGTCCTCCACCAAGTCCAAGTTCTTTGGTAAGGGTGGCTTGGCTTACAACTTCAGAAAGCAAGCTGCTGGCTCCTTTGGTCCTGAACTGTCCAGAAAATTGAACCAATTGATCAAGATTGAAAAGAACGTTTTGAGATCCTTGGACTTGGTCTCCAACCAAAGAAAGGCTGCCGCCAGACAGTTGTCTATCTGGGGTTTGGAAAACGACGATGATGTTTCTGATATCTCTGACAAGCTGGGTGTTYTGATCTACGAAATCTCTGAGTTGGATGACCAATTCATCGACAGATACGATCAGTACAGATTGACCTTGAAGTCCATCAGAGACATTGAGAAGTCCGTCCAACCATCCAGAGACAGAAAGGACAAGATMTCTGACAAGATYGCCTACTTGAAATACAAGGACCCTCAATCCCCTAAGCTAGAGGTATTGGAACAAGAAGCCATCAGAGCTGAAGCTGAGTCTTTGGTTGCTGAGGCCCAATTGTCCAACATCACCAGAAGCAAGATGAGAGCTGCTTTCAACTACCAATTCGACTCCATCATTGAGCACTCTGARAAGCTAGCCTTGATTGCTGGTTACGGTAAGGCCATGTTGGAATTGCTAGACGACTCTCCTGTTGTTCCTGGTGAAACCAGACCTGCCTATGACGGTTACGAAGCCTCAAAGCAAATCATCGTTGATGCTGAACAGGCCTTGTCCAACTGGACCTTGGACACCGCTCAAATCAAGCCTACCTTGTCCTTCACCGGTGGCCAATACTACGAAGACGAAGAGGTTCCTGAAGAAGAAGAGGAAGAACAAGAAGTTTACGAAGAAGCYGTTTAAGTYTTCTCTCGAATTTAAAAGTAATAATAATAAACAAATTTCTAATTAATTCACATTTAAACCGAAACATTAATAATAACTATTAGTTTGATATGTACGTGCTTATATATGAATCTACTCTAATATTGTATMGTTGAAGAAATAACATTAATATATAAGGTGATATTGTATGTTAAAAGTACAACCAATAGTGCTGTAAATCYGAGTTAATCGCTAGGAGAGGGGKTTTTTTGCCCTTTTATCGGATATAAGAGATACYTGTATTTTTTTTTTTTGGACGGTCCCTTCCAACGCTGGTGAAAATAAACACAATTGAAACTTTTCACAGACGTGTTTCTATTYTCTTTATGYTATTCAYATCAGYTTCWATARCTTRAAGCTTRAAGRAARTAAATGCTTCAATCCATAGTAAAGCAGGTATTGACATARCKAMATAKTTATACGACATCACTTGCYATTGTTCTTCTTAAYCACCCTGYTGTCATACTCAGCARAATGAACACTTCMACTGATGAATATATCAACGATCAGCAATATTACGAACARCTAACTCAGAAGTACGAARACTCCTTAAAMGATATACTTAAAAAYCAAYTAACCACAGYTAGTACMTCTGATGAATTAATCACAATCTCAAAAAACCTAGAGTCTTTGAAATTYCARTGCAAAGATGAACTAACATCTATTATTAACACTGTTGTGATTCCCAACTATGAGAACTTCTTAAGAAACATAGAACTGCAAAAAACCTCYATTGGATTGAACTATTCAAARTATCAACAAAATGAAAARACTGARTTAYTAAAGCAAAAGCATGAAAACTTGGATCACTTGAAAGAGATTATCYTRACTAAYAAGAAACAAGACACACRAATTAGTTTGGTCAAAAACTACATTAAGTGTCTATACTGTATAAAGCCATTGCTCATAAAGCTGAATAATCATATCACAAGCTTACTCGCAAATATGGGCTTGAAATATAGCTTTTTGAGTTATTTTGAAAACATCGATGAAATTGAAACTGATTTGATACTATCCCAATATGAACTAATCTTTAAGGCTTGTGAAGCATACAGTTTGATAGATGTYGAAGTTATCAAGATTTTTCCTGAACTTGACAAGTTTGCTGTTCTAAAGACATCCTTTGCCAACAAGATATTGCCCTGTCTGGAAATTCCTGATGAACCAGTAAACATTGTCAATAACRGTTTCAAGTTTCTYCTGGCATTGATAAAGAAGATGTTCATAGAATCATCCACGATGCTGGAAAAGGGTAAAAAGTCACTTACATACAAGAAGGCGGAGTACAGGTACTCAGATGTTTTGGATCACGCCCTAAAGTCATTCCCACTGTTGAACGAAAACCAAGCAGGTGTTGACCAATACACGAAGTACATCCAATCCATCATWTCTGATGCATCAAGAGATATCATYACCACACAATCCAAATCAGACAACGTTCAGGGATCCCTGTTTCAACTATTGAAGGTTGCCAGTGCAATCATCAACACGCACTTGGAGATTTTGAAGAACTACTACTCAGACAAGTCCTGGTTGGCAAAGGCACTGGAAGGTATACTTGTTGAGCTGGACGTGCAAAGCAGCTTGATTATAGACATGTCCYTKGACTCRTTGATAAAGGATAAAACAGGACTKCARAAAGACATCATGGACTTGGTGTACGAAGACTTTGCCGGGAAAGACCATGACTTAGAGAGYTTTATCAATAAGCTGTTYGATATCATAGGAGTTTGGAACATGTTTGARAAGTTTTTCTGCTTCAAGTATAATCTATTTGTTTCAGATGACAAYCAAAGYTCAATGRTAAATAAACCTTTATGTTTGACTAACTGYCAGGTTAATAAAAAAATCTATGAATTGCATCAAAACGACAACTTCATCAACATATTGAAGCAAAATGTTACATTAAGTTTGAACTTAATTTTYAAAATGGAAAAAATCCCYGATATAAACAGATACATCAATTCCTTTGAAARTGTGGACTTGGACCATAACAGTGAGGATTATCCTGTATCTTCAGTTTTAGATGACTTTTCCATAGTGTTCAAAAAGTTTTTGATTTTGTTCATAAATACAGGGAACTTCCAATTCTTTGAAAGCTTTTTRCAAAACATATGTTTTTCTCACTTTATAAAYTCAGGCTTTATTAAGCAACTTTTACAGAAAATTGGTGACTTATCAATAGTCACCACTGATTTKAAGCGTTATTTAAGCAAGGAAAARCTAGCTGWGTTGCAAAACAGCTTGAACACAACCACTTCCAATGAACAGCAAGCAGTCAATGAAAGCAAAGGTCTTTTCAACATACAACAATACACTCAATCAATCTTTCATCAACAGCAGCAGGCTGTGAAGCTCGGAAAGAACTTTATYAGCAATGCTGTTCAACAAGGCTCTGATTATGTTGTAAGTAATGAAYTAACTGATGATCTMAATGTTAAGAACTTCCATTTACTGTTGATATACTTGAATACCATTGCTTCCGTTAAGAGTGTGTTACAACAGCTGTTAATTGACGAGCTTTTGGAACCTGAATATAATTCCCAGGAGAATTTAACTAGTACGATTATAAGCTCAACTTTTGTTTTCAATGACAATGCCAAGMTTCTTTCAGATAAAATCACGTACATAATGGAGAGATCGGACGAGTACATTGCAAAAATCTTGGATAACTACGCAGACAAGATATTCCAAATTGGTATTCTKGATAACATGTATGAGTTCAGTATACACATTCTGAACAACAATCCAAAGGCTCCTATTAAYTTAAACAAAGACATAAATGAGAATTTAGAAATGCCTTCGATCAATGAACTTGGTCTGAACGCACATGGGTTCACCTTCAAGTATGTTTGTAATCCATCTGACTTGACCAACATGCATGAGACATCAGAGTTCATCAARAARCTGCGCTACTTGCTGCAACCTTATGAGAATGTTCTACTTCCGAATATCTACTATAAGTTGAAAAAGAGCATTTGTAAATTCATGAATGAAATTATAAGTAAGAAGATTTTCCACCTAACAAGAATCAATGCRTTGGGRGTYGTGAAGYTAGAAAAGGAAATTGASTTYATWATCAAAACACTRGCCACAGATAACAAAAGAGACATGATGGAYTAYTCATTAAGATTGGAGTTTGATAAGGTTCGTCAAGTGATTGAAGTCCTGAACTTTGATATCAAGATGGATTTCAAGCAATCAACAGATGAACAGCATGTTTTGACATACAAATTGAAGGATGACTTRAWGGAGTCAATTGACTGCACTTTGTCAGCTGAKGAAATAAATAGATTGGTACATATGAGAGTTTAATGTTTTTTTATTCTGTATTTTTGTAAAATAAAATCATTCAAATKGATGTATAATTCATGATTTCAGTTGTTCAAGTTGTGAAATCACAATGAATTGGTAGCGAATAGCGTTRAAAATTTTTCTTTTCTTTTTTTTTTTTTTCGATACGAAGACATTACCGAATTTGTTTTTTGTTAATTTCACCCGAAATGATTTATTTTTCTACCTTAATTGATAAACATTGTAAACAAAAAAAAAACATCAATCAAATACCATCAAACAGAACMCATATACACCCACAGTAGAAGGAATAGTCCCGTCTGAACAGTAGCAGGAATAAGAGCTAAGCAACTAGTAATAACACCTTACAGCGACACAGTTTGAATTTAGCAGAATCTTTACATTTTATCAMTACTGGACACAATGGATTTCATAAATTCAGATCTAAATTTTGCAAACAAGTCCAATAAGGATAACAAACAATCAGAAAAACCCAAAGGTGATGAAAGCAACAATGACCAATCTTTGAAGAACAGACGTGATTCTACCTCAATGCTTCTAACGGCCGCTTTAGGTGACTTTGATTCGTCTAATCTAAGGCAGTCGAGATTGTCCATGAGTATGTTCGAAGAGGACCATCCTGTCAGAGATTCTTTGAGATCTATGTCTCAGGGTGAATCAAACACTTCAAATAACTTGACTTCATCTGGCCATCCTCTGAGCAAAAGCAACCCAGAGGAAACAACTCCTGTGATAGCAAACAATAATGCGTCCTTGAATAGCAGACGTTTTTCAAATTTGAGTTTAGCCAAAAGAAACAGTTTTCTTAGAGATTCTGTAGATCTTAATGCGGAAATGATGGTCGGTGCCTTTGGTAACAAATCTAGTAAGGAAAACTCCCATGACTCAAAACTCCCTCAAAGCAATCACAATGATGAAGAATTTTTAAGATTTGGTCTGCATGATATCAACAAGAATCCAAACAGTAMGTCACCTTTTATGGGTGCTTCCCAACATAAGCCATCAATAGGATTCTCCAATAGAAAAATAAGCTTTGGTGGGTTGGTGAATGGGAGAAAGGATAGTATCAACATGGATGGTGTGATGGAATCTTTCCTAAGTCTCAACGGCAAAGATGATGATATGTTTTTAAGTCAGAGAAGGAATTCCAGTTTGACTTCAATGATGAGACCTAGTATAATTGGAATGGAAAAATACAAAAGCTTGCAGAACGAAAATGCGATCAGTGATGGCGATGATGACCAATTTGATACTGACATGAAGGAAAGATTGAAGCTTAAATCCAAGACGAATAGTGTGAGTACCACTAATGATATTGCCAAAAATACAACGAGTCTGCCGGAATCAGCAATTAAGAGTACGCCTATCATCAAGTCGAATATAGATAACAAGCCGACTTCAACTATAGAAAAACAATTAACCACCCCTAGCATGATCATTAAGAAGCAGGAAGCAGCTTCATCTGTCAACCCATCATCCATCAAAGATAATACCATTTTGGAATCAACAAAGAAGATGAGCATACCTAGCACCTTGAATGTATCTGATGCTGATATATCAGCCTATGCCAGACTAGACTTTGCAGATTCGACTTTTTACGTTCAGACTTTGAAAGTAACCATAGGTAGAAAGCCAACAACCAATGATCCATCTCAGACAGGAGTTGTAACTGCACAACAATACAATTATTCCAATAAGGACAATGTCGATGTCAATCTGGGTACTTCAAAGAGTATATCCAGAAAGCATGCTCAAATATACTATAACTTCAACAATGAGAAATTTGAAATGACTGTTCTGGGGAAAAACGGTGCCTTTGTGAATGACGAGTTCATTGGGAAGGACGTAACGGTGGCTCTGTCCAATGATACTAAGATTCAAATTGCWAACATTCCATTTGTATTTGTTCAAGATGCATCCTCAATTCCAGAGTATAGTAAGTCAGGTGATCGTTTCAAAACCAAGGAAGAAATAGATGTTGCCAATACCATAAAGAAGGAGAAGGCCAAGAAGGCCTTGACTGAAAAGAAAAAAGAAAACCAAAAAAAGAAGAAAGAGCAGAAGGCTGCTCTTGAAATGTTGGCTAAGCAACAACAGCAGCAGCAACAGGACAAGATTACACCTGTGGTGTTCACTTCAACATTAGCCACTAAAAAGGCTAAGACTCCATCTGCTGCAGCTAAAGCCAAGGCTGCAAGAGAAGCTGCCAAAAATGCATCTAAAGCTCCAAAAACTACAATCATGCCTTCACTGGCCAGCTTATCAACTATAAAGCCCGAAAAGGCCAAAGCTGAACAACCACTTGCTGTTATACCTAAGGAGACTGTTCTTAAGAAGCCTAAGAAGAAGGAATATCTACCTGAGGAAATTCCAGAGCAATATAGACAAAAGCCAGAACTCTCATATCAAGATATTTTATTGGAAGTGTTCAAAAAAGTCACCTTTAAAGAAGGCGATACCATGAATCTATCTACTATCTATGAAAAGATGAAACAAATGTATCCTTACTATGAGTATTGTAACAAGGGATGGCAGTCGTCAGTAAGAAACGCCTTACAAAGTGGTAAGTACTTCAAAAAGGGTCCTAAAGAAGGTAAAAGTTGGTTGTGGATGTTGGACTATGATTACATAAAAACTTTACAAGAGGAAGAAAGAAAGGAACAAGAAGAAAAACAAAAAGTAGAAGATGCCAACAAGGAAGCTAAAAGAAAGTTTTTCCAACGATTGCCTAAACAAATCAATTTGAAGGAAACCAATGACTCAAAGCAAAAGCGTACACTTGTTTATTTGCAAGAACAACTATTGATTTTGACAACTGATAGACAAGGTTTGGATAAAGAAACTATTTCCAAAGTACTCACTAAGGCCTTGGCATCAACTATACAAAAAGTTAATGAGGTTTCTAAAAAAATTGGTATGACCAAGAATCCTTTAGGGTTTTTAATGGATAAAAATCCCCAACAGCTTAACTACATTTTAGCCGCAGCCTGTAACGCATCTTTAAGAGAAGTAACGGGTAACAAGTCTAGTCAAATAGTCAAATTGCCAACCCCGCAAGAACTAGAAAGAGATTTGGATGAGGCTAAAAAGGAGTACTTCCAAACCACTGGTGATGTTTGGGTTCCACCTAAAGAAATCAAGCCGCCAGCTAAAAAGCTAACTCCTAAACAACAAGAACGTTTGAAGACAACCAAGACCACGGCAGGTGCGCAAAGAAAGGCCACTGTGGGCAGTACTGCTGCTACTGGAGGCAAAAGAGGCAAAATATCCATGAAGGGCGAATTGAAGTTTGAATCATCAGAGCATAAAGAAATAGGTAGTTCTAAAAAGAACCAGTTTGGAATCTTAACAATGAAGGCGGATCCATTATCAAGTTCAGGAAGATCTGACGGATATGGGAACAAGAGTTCAAACTCAAGCTTGAAGAGGAAAAACGATAATGAAACCGGTGGTGTTTACAAAAAAGTCAAAGTTGATTTGAAGAATGTCAACAAACAGCCTAGAAAGAAGGCCGTGGCATCAACCAGTGTTATAAGTGTTCAGCCAACAATGAAGAACACCAGCATTTCTTCTGAGGGTAAACAGGTTACAACCACGACATCCTTATTGAAGAGCCAGGTTGTTCCTAGTAGTTCAAAGATTAACTCCAAAGAAGCCGTTTACAAGCCAAGCACCACTAACTTTGATCCGGCATCACTRTCCAAGTTTTTTCAGGCCAAAAACCTAAAGCCAGCAAAATCAATATCGTCGAAAAGCTCTTCACCTCAGCAAGCCAGAATTTTAGGGTCTTCGGATGACAGTAGTCGTAAACCCCTAAAGGCAAACGAATCAACAAGCAGTGATGATGTTTCCAGTGAYGACGATAGTGACAGCGACGATGACTCAGATGATGATAWTGGTAAATCAGAACCTTCAGTTGTAGTCTAAAAACTGTATTTTACATATACATATCGTTTACTTGAAATTGTAATTAAAATCCTAATCCTTTTAAGCTAATTTTTTTTTTTCTTTTCTATTATTTTTCTTGTWAAATGTTTATATATAACTAATTAACCTATGACGTTGTTGAAGGACTTTTCCTTTTCTTTGATTTCCCAGAAAATCTTATCAACATCATGATTACCATGATAGATCCAACCGTTTTCTGTRACATGATATAGATTGATGGAACCACCAGAGTATGCATCTCTGTGGGCAGCTGCCAAAATAGATCTCTTTCCTAGATATAGGGCCTCTTCTACAGTAAGATCCCATTTATAATTGCTGTCTAAAACACCGTAGGCAAAGGTTTGACCTGARCCAACACAGAACAAATCACCTTTCAATCTTGTTCCATCGGAATCAACGTAATATATGCTTGGTCCTTCTTTCTTGGTGTAACCACAAACCATAGTACCCATGGATAAACCGGCACCTTTGTAGTTGTAGGTTAGGTCAGATAARATCTTTGATGCTGCAGCWACAGATATTCTTTCCTTATTCTTYAGTTCATAAAGTCTACATTGTGTTCCTAGCCATGTTTCCCAGTATTGACAATCAGCAGCACCACCAGCCAAGGTACCCAACAAGAACGGGTTGATTCTGATGACTTTGTTGACGGTTTGAGATGCAATCCATTGACCAGCAGTGGCTCTRGAGTCTACTGCTACAACGATACCTCCTTGGAATCTGAAAGCTAAAGTTGTGGTACCATGGGCAATCTTGATGGCACAGTCCGGATTTTTTGAATCATCAGTATGGGCTCTTAGAAACTCAGCAGGGTTTGATACAGGAGCCATAGCTATAGATGGTGCAAGCTTGTTGAACTTTTGATTGGACAAAAGCTCCTTTTGGTTTTGAAAATGCAAGCCATTGGCTTCCTTTTGGAGAATATTATTGGATTGTGATAAAGAGTCCGCGATATTAGATAACATTATGAGTGTAAAATTAAAGTCTTTTTGGTATAGGGTTCTTATGATTCTTACCTGAGTATTTGTTTTAATGTATTATTGAGTAACTACTTTCGGTGAGTCCCAGTATGATGAATGATGTTGACTTTAGTTGGAGCTGTGTTACTGAATATTCTTTTATCTTGATTAAGATATATTGTGTGAGTTTAATAGATCCTTTTGAATTTGCCACCCGCCAATTTCTTGTTTTTTTTTTTRCTAAGTGTTCGTGTGTTTGCAACGCTTCCARAAGTTATTAAATATTTTTTTGTTGCTGATTAACTCCGAGTCACGTGAAACAMTTAWAAAAAAACTTGTTACAAAAAAAAATAATTTTATTTTGAATATTTTTTTTTTTCAGAAAATAACTCCACTTTCCTAAAAAGGTAATTATGATACTTTTACTATGACAAAAACTGCCATGAAAAATACCATGCTGATCAAAAATAAAAATATTAAACTTGAAGAAAAAAAAAAACAAAACATTCATGTTAAAGAATTTTTCTACAATTTTTTCAAAACTTTTTTATAGTAATCACGTTTCTTAATATATCAAAAGATTTYAWAAGATTGTTACAATCTAATTAATAATTAACAAAGAGAATTATCTATCAAACCCCCGTAAACATATACAAACATAATTTCAAAGATGTCTGCTAAAGCTCAAAATGTTATGAGAGAATTAAAGATCGAAAAGTTGGTCTTAAACATTTCCGTCGGTGAATCTGGTGATAGATTAACCAGAGCCTCCAAGGTTTTAGAACAATTATCTGGTCAAACTCCAGTTACCTCCAAGGCTAGATACACTGTCAGAACTTTCGGTATCAGAAGAAACGAAAAGATTGCTGTCCACGTCACCATCAGAGGTCCAAAGGCTGAYGAAATCTTAGAAAGAGGTTTGAAGGTCAAGGAATACCAATTRAGAAAGAGAAACTTCTCTTCCACTGGTAACTTCGGTTTCGGTATCCAAGAACACATTGACTTAGGTATCAAGTACGACCCATCCATTGGTATTTACGGTATGGACTTCTTCGTTGTCATGGGTAGACCAGGTAACAGAGTCGCCAGAAGAAAGAGATGTAGAGGTAGAGTTGGTAACAACCACAGAGTTGTTGCTGAAGACACCATYGAATGGTTCAAGCAAAAGTTCGATGCTGATGTTTTGGACAAATAAATTATTTCTTAAAAGACTGTAACTAAACACACTTTTTTATATAAATCCATTTATTAACCCAACCTTTTTTTTCGAATTTTCATAATAAATTACTATGATACTTTATTCTTATTGCGTTAGGAACTCAACGAATGTTTTAACGAGAGTTGCATTTGGACTTGCAAACTGTACGAAAAGTGACATAATCATAATGTATAGAAACAAATGCAGATAAAAGAAAGGTAATCTCAACTTTGGTTGAAGATTAAGATTTTGAGTAWTATTGCTTCCACAGTGGATAGTCTACTCCAAAAGGCAGAAACGTAAAATGTCTATGAGAACTTATATCCATGTGATAACAACTAAGAGTCATTCATCAGCATAAGATAAAATGACATCGTGCTAATGCTGCTGTTTCCCAACGATATGWGATGGCTTCTTGAATGCTATCATTTAGCTTTGTAAATGCAAAATCCTTGACAAATTTCTATATAGTTTTCACGTGATCTGCTTACACCAGAGTTGGTACGCAGCAAAAAGTATAAAAAATTTTTTTCTTTTTTTTTTTTTTTTTTGATACTAGGGCAATGAGTAACGACATTGATTCATCAAACATCATCAGTCTTAGAAGAAAACTGTTACATARATAAARCAATATAWACTGTATCCAGAACCAAAACAGTTTTTTTACAAGCAATGAGTGATACACAAGYCCCTGTTTCTACTAGTGAACCAGTTAAGCAAGAGTCAACACCTGTTGAAGGCTCATCTGTACCTCCAGCAGGTTTGAGCAACAAAGAGTTGAAGGAATGGAAAAAGAAGGAAAAGGCAGCAAAAAGACTGGCTAAAAAGGCTGAGCAATCAGGACAAACTGTCGAAGAAAAGGAAGCAGAGGCAAAACTGCTAAAGGAGAAGAAGCAACAACAAAAGATACAACAAATGCAACAAGAGAAAATCAGACTACAAAAGCAAAAGATAAAACAGGAGCAAGAGGCTATYGCCAAGAAGAAGAAATTGGAAGCTGAAAAGCTAAAGAGATTGAACACATCTGAAAGATCAAACTTGTTCGGTCATTTRGAAACAGCAAAAGAAAGAAAATCATCATTGTTGGCCTTGTCATCAGTCATAACATCCTCTAAATTAGGTAAGATAACAACCCAAGGTTTGGCCGTTGGTTCCTTGAATTACTTAGCCCACCAGAACGTGTCTTCCATGGAATCTCAAGACGAATACAAGCCAGAAKTTGAAGATCTGTTTGATTTACCTAATTCGGCCGATTACTTAGTMAATCTATCCACTATTCTTCCATCCTCAGTCAAGCAAGATCTAGATGACCATTCCAATGAGTTGTCATCTCAAATCAAGGATATGATCATAACCAAGGATATAATTCATCCTGAGGTCTTGAAGTTGACTGATTCATATGCAAGCTACAATATTGTTGGATCAACACCGCGTTGCATAGCCTTGATAGATGCATTCAAGGCTTTGGTAATGGACTATGTAACTCCTGCAGGTACTGTTATGAACAGAAGTCTGACACAATACTTGTCACATCAAATTGACTTYYTGATTAAGTCCAGACCGCTATCMGTATCAATGGGTAACTTTATCAGATGGTTCAAGCAAAGAATTTCTGTTTTGGGTATCAGCAATGAAGATGGTCATCAAGCCAAAAATAGMAAGAAGAARACYGARAAGGAATTRAARYTRGAGTTGATTGAAGACATGGAAACATTCAAGAATGAAAAGATCTTAGTRGCTCAACAGGTTATAGTTAATGCTGCCACTCAGCATATTCCAGACAATGGATGTGTCATAACTTACGGTTACTCACAGGTGCTGTTTGAGCTGTTTAAGCATGCCAAGTTGAATGAAAAGAAAAACTTCAAGATCATTGTTGTTGATTCAAGACCACTGTTTGAAGGTAAAAGATTTGTTGATGATCTTCAAAAGTTAGGCTTTACCGATGTCGTTTACTCTCTAATCACATCACTTGGATACATTTTTGATAACATGAGCATTGACTGTGTGCTTTTGGGTGCACACTCTATCTTATCCAATGGGTTTTTATACAGTAGAGTCGGATCCGCTGCTTTGTCRATGACAGCCAAGTACCACAACATCCCGGTTATTGTCTGTTGCGAAGCTCTAAAGTTCACAAATAGGGTTCAATTGGATTCCTTGACTTTCAATGAGCTGGCTGATCCAAAYGACTTGATAGACCCATTAATGGATGAAAGCACTAATTTGAGCAAYTCYAATTCAGACAAYCACATTCTKGATGAGATTGTTACCAGCACAAGTAAGTTACAAGTGGGTGTCTGTGAAAATCTTTATAAAAATAATCTACTTGATCAATTCATCAAGGAAAGACAAGGATACTTGAAGGAACAACAAGTAAAGAAAGATGAAATGAGTCAACAAAGTGAAAAGGAAAAGGGTATAAAGTCTGGCCAGCAAGGGAATGGAGGCTCCAATCAGCAACAGAAAAATGGTAATGGTTCTTCGGCCAATGGATCAACAAAGACCAAGAACAAGAAATCAAAGAAAACCAAGAACATCAATAATTGGGAGGAAAACCCAAGTCTGAACATCTTCAATATCATGTATGACTTGACTCCACCAGGCTATATTTCAAAGATAATCACAGAATACGGTGCGCTACCACCAACATCTGTTCCAGTTATTTTGAGAGACTATATAAAGTAATGTGTATATATTTATACAACGYATAGAATCTGTTCAGTGCTGTTCATGTCTTGTGAGTGGAATGTCACTGTTGCTGTACAGTATACTGTRTTTGAAAGTGAGTTAGCTCGGTATCCTTCGGCRGATTTTTTATTTTCTTTTTTTTTCAGGACAATGTGTGGGTTCTGTTAAGGCCGAAAAATGAGTAAGCTTATTGTGTTTTTCGAATATCCTTTTTTTCCACCTCCKTACTSAAGTGWCAGAATACAAAGCCAGTAACCAATCCACCATTCTYGTATAAGTTCAACCTTTTCRCYTGTTTTTCAGGTAYACTACATTTGCCTTTGAAATARTTCACYTTTTATCAGTTAYTTATCYTTGTYGAAGAAACCTAAAGCTACCAAACACCGAAACYTTACTTTTTTCTCTCAATGGTGGGCATCGCTAAGCTATTCGATAAAAATAAGGCTAATGACAAGAAACACGAACTGAAGTCACAGTCTAGCTCCAGTGTGGTCAATGGYATATACAGAACAGTCAAACCCTCAAAGTCKGTAATATCCAGTGATGTGAGTCTGCAGCCATAYAGAAGCCAGGACAATATTATGTTTGTSAAAACTACTTTAAGCAACAACAGTACAATTAACCCWGAAGATTCYAGYATTAACAAMATATTATCAGACAAGAGCATATCTAACGAATTTGGGAATGTTAACAATGATRTTGTTTATTATAAAAGATTTTCCAGTTCAGAAGACGAGTTTGAGTTGAAGAAAAATGTAGCCAAAAAGTTTGACGATTTCGATGAAATTGATGATGTAAACCATCCTGGCGTTGGTAACTCAGTTAATYYGGAAAACGATRACAACGATATCTTGATTGACATTCTACCYTCATTTCAGTTCTATGACTCATTGGTCAAGTTTTTGCCTGATGACAAGGCAGATGATATTGCACCATCCTTGTTGGAGATAGATACTGTGTCCCCATTGCTATCGAGCAACAGTGCGGGACAAAATGCCAATCCACCTGGATATATTATAGACAACAACGCAAGATYGAATGCCAACATTAGTGCTGAAAATGGTGAGTCCAGCAGATACGARGTTGACAAGCTRTATAAACTACCGCATCAYGAATCACCTKCGATTGAGATWAAAATCAYRCTMATAAAAGAACCCGTTGARCCAAATAAGCCAACAAATAAGCAAACCCTAATTAGRGAGTTTTCRTCTGGTGAATTGATTAATGGTTTTGTWACAGTTTGYAATAAAGGAGCAAAGCCRGTYAAATTTGAAGGRTTTTATGTCTCACTCGAAGGAATGGTCAACGTTAGAAACAAAGATACACACAAGTCAACCACTATGAGAATTTTGAACACACATGACTTGTCTGCAATATGGTCATACTCACAAGTTGAGTTGGCCTCCGGAATGAAYTATGATTCCACTGTTTTGGATCAAACGGATAACTCTAGATTGGGCTTGCCCAATAGTAAGATTTTAAAGCCTAAACTTAAATATAAGAAGTATTTCTGCTTCAAAGTTCCAAAGGAAATCTTGGACACTAACTGTAAGCATCAAATCCCCARCCATATATCTTTGCCACCTAGCTTTGGAGTTGATGATGACAAGAGGGAAAACCAGTATTTGGAAATTAATAATTTGACAGGGTTTGGTCATACTGGATTGATTGGGTCCGCATTGATAACTGCTGATATGGCTTCCTATAGGGAAGGTGTTTTACCTGTATTGAAAARGCACTTGAAGGAGCCAAAGGCTTCCTCTAAGTTAAAGCATGGCTTCAACTATGATGGATCTAACATTAATTATCATATAGGGGCCAAGCTTGTCATGAAAAACTCAAGTAATAAAGGGTTRTATGTATTRAACAAMACAACATACAACTTAAGAATYATACCAAATACCTTGTCAAGTAATGCCAAGTTCARGTAYAGTGATGGTAAAAGCTCATTGGTGGAYTCATCACAAGTTAAGAARACMTTGAGTAAACATGATGCCACCACMTTCAAGAGTATTGACCACTTRGATACTTTTTTGAAAAAAGTAGAGCAATGGAAAGATGACAAAATGTTYTCCCCTGGTGATTTCACAGARCATTTACTTTCTGARCCAGARAAGAAGCATTTCAATGAAGTGAAAAATGAAAAGCTTTCRTGGGATCAACTGAAGACTATGAGATCCCCTGTATTTGCTGCTCAGCCAGATTTCTTACAGAACAGTGGCAGATACATACGTAAAGAAAAGGATTGTCACTCAGTATCAATCACGATATTGGATAACAAAAAAACGGCGAACTCCTCATTGGACAAATTTAACACCTTCTTTGGAACTCAGAGTAGCARTAGTTTAAATTCTCAAAATTCAGGCAACWGTGGCAGCAACTYAAAATCAGGGACCAATATAKTGGTTTCCACAAAGTTAAACAAGGATCTCAAGGCCTTGCCTTATCACAGRACTAGAAACATAGCATCCTTAAACAGACTTGATAGTAGAAACAAAACAGATCTAAAGGTGTGGACCAWTGAYATTATAAACCAGCTCCCTTCCTCTGTTCAAGACTACAAACTAACCAGYTTACCTTTGAAAATAAGATATCAGGGAAAGATGACGAAGTACACGAARCTAAAGAGTATCAATGCAAAGCTATGTGCGTACACTTCTTATTCGGATAGATCGATGCCAATACTGCTAGATGCGGACATGATGATCAAAGAGGACAAGTTCCTAAAGCAAATCATCATGAACAGTGAGAATAACTTGGAAAAGATTAAAAGCTTGAAGACACAGTACAAAGAAA
Organism: Hanseniaspora opuntiae; assembly: GCA_001749795.1. NCBI lineage: Eukaryota > Fungi > Ascomycota > Saccharomycetes > Saccharomycodales > Saccharomycodaceae > Hanseniaspora > Hanseniaspora opuntiae. Next base: position 1,122,281 of record LPNL01000004.1, read on the forward strand.
ACACTGAAAGAATACATGACTTAGCTAAGAGAAACGGAGTTAGCGAGAGAATGGTATCTTTTGAATCTTTCATACCGAATTTGGCATACACAAACACTGAATCGTTGGCAACTTTGAGAGTGGAGAGTTTTTTGATTGGTAATGTCTTCAAGGAAACAGTTATACCGCCCGATGAACTCTTAAACTATGTTCAACTAGGCCCGGATGAGTGTGAGGTTGAAATTGATGTTAACTTAAACTACAAGAATGAATCGTTTATTACTATTTTGCCCACATTTGACAGTTGTTTGATCAGCAGGTTTTATCATCTACAAATAGAGTGTGAGTTTTACACAGGTGATACTGTGAAGTTGAAAATACCAGTGGATGTGAAGTATTTCAAYTTGGATGATTAAGTGGCTATTTACAGCAATATGACTTATATATACATTTCTGAATAATTTTTTTATTTATTCCAAAAAAAGGATTTATTYTGTTTCTTTCAACTTTGTATRGTCTAGKTACAATATGTATGATGATATGATWSARYAAGGSRATTGATRCAGGTGTGTTGGAATATGWCTAATTGAACTAAATTAATGATTATTTAAGTGTTCAGATCCTTAAACTTTTCAAAATGCGTTAACTTTTTCTTTTTTTCTTTTTTTTTTTTAGGAAAGGAATATTGCTTGGCATATCTCTGCRCAMCTGTTTGGAATACATACGAGCTAGGCTTGAAACATTGCTTRACAGATTGATAGAGACTAAACCAGAAACATATATCCATCAATAGYTGYATTGCATCAACATTYTTGGTTTTTATTTTTAACACGGTATGAGTCACTTACTGAAGATATTTGATCATACGAAAGATGAGAAATCACACSGTGGTAGTAATGCAAGTGCCCAATCAGCAAAGAAAACGAAGCACAGAAACGGTATTTACAGAACCATAAGAGTRGCAAAATCCAATTCGGAACAAGCCGACTCTAGAACACCATCACCATCTGCCATGGACCTGAAGATCTATGACAGTAAGCCAAACACAAAGGCCAAGGATATAGTCGACAGCTTTAACACATTACAGATGAAGTATGCCAACGATGATTTCAACAAAGCAGACCTGCTTGCGAGAAAGAACTCAGATATAGTGTTTTACAAAAGAAAGATTCCATCGCATCCAAACCTGGATGATGAGATGAAAATGATGTCCGATGAGGAACAAGACGATGATTACGATGACGAGGATGAGATTTTGGTTGACGTCTTGCCTTCATTTCAGTTCTACGACTCAATCGTCAAGTTTTTGCCAGATGACAAGGATGAGGATTTGGACAACTGTGATCTAGAAGACAATGTTCTGCTACAACCTCTAGCCGTTGGTGAGGAGAGTACGGATGCCTTGAATCCACCTGAATACAATACATTAACGGCCGAGAACTTCACACCGTCAAGCAATGGTGAAGAAAAYGATGGAATGAGATTTGAGGTTGACAAGATACATGAATTGCCAAAGCTGATTTATCCAGGATTGGACATCAGTATAATACTAACAAAGAACACTGTGAAGCCCAACACACCCTTGGAAAAGGAAACTAGTCTAAGAGAGTTTTCATCAGGAGAGCTGATTTCAGGATACTTTTTGCTTACAAACAGAACGAACAGCAGCATTAAGTTTGATGGCTTTTATGTCTCATTTGAGGGAACAGTTCAGGTGAGAAACAGAAGCACACACAAAGTGACCAAGATGAAGATATTGAAAACACATGATCTTTCTGCAACGTGGTCATACTCACATGTTGAGATGTCTTCCGGAGTGGGCTACAGACCAGGTCGAGTTGATGAAATAGATAACTCAAGACTGGGGCTTCCTAACAACAAGGTGATTGAACCGCAAACTGCATACAAGAAATACTTTTGCTTTAAGATACCATCGGAMATCCTGGACATCAACTGTAAGCACCAGATACCCCAGCATTTGGCATTGCCACCGACATTTGGCTATGACGTGACTGATAAGAACAATGCCAACTTGAAATGCAATCCGTTGTTGGGATATGGAGTTAATGGGATAAGAGGATCAGCAGTGCTTTGTCCTGACCTGGCATCATATGGGTCTGRAGTATCCGCTGAGCTGAAGAAACATCTAGCAATCAATCACGGAAATGATTTGAAGACGCTGAAGGCTGGCTTTGACAATGAGTAYTCATGYATCCAGTACAGCATCAACTGTAGGCTTGTGAAGAAAAACACTGAGCATAACCAACACCTCATTCTTAATGATACGTGCCACAACATAAGAATCATCCCAAACTCACTAAGCTCCAACAATAAGTACAGATACACTGAGGGGAAAACGTCAGAAATAGACATCAAGGAGTTCAGCAAGAACCTGTCCAATTTCAATTCCAATGTCTCAAGAAGATGTGAGAATCTGGACACCTTGGTCAAGAAGCTTAAGAATTGGGAAGATGATAGTACATTCTGTAGGGAGGACTTGAACATACAAAATCAGGATATCATTGAAAAGAAACAGTATAGAGAGTCAAGTGATTCCAAGCTAAGCTTTAGAGATTTGGGCTTACAAAGAGATGCAAACACCCCAAGAAACAGTGCTTCATTTGCAGAGGATGTTTCAAGACAAAACTTTGAAACTGTCAAGAGCTTCAACTTTGATCTAAAAAAGAAACAGTCAGGTTCTTTTGACAAAATCAATGATTTCTTCGCTATCGCCTCGCAGGACAAGCATGCYCMGGCMGGATCCGTTGTCAGTGGGATCATRAAGGTGACGTGTTTCTTTGAACGAAACCTGAAAGTATTACCCTATCATACGAATAAATCGATAGAGGACTATAACAAGAGAGAGAGAAAGAGCAACATCAACAGGAARATATGGGACGAGGTYGTKGATCAGAAACTKCCMACTGGAAAGGACGACTACGTACTCAAGAAGCTGCCCCTGAGGATAGAGGTTGAGAACTTTTCACATATCAACTACAAGCCACAGGTTAAGAGCGTCAAGGTGACCTTGGTGGCGGTGACTGCCTTCACCGAACGAGAGTTGCCCATTTTGGTCGATGGTGGTGTTTACTTAAAGGAAAGGCAATTTTTGGAGCAAATAGTACAAAATTGTAAGATTTATTACAAGAGCATCAAGGAATGTAGAAAGGAATACGACTTGCACAAGGAACGGTTGCATAGACTGTGCAAGCAATTTGACGTGCCGTTGGATACGGTAAGATTTGATAATTTGATAAGTAAAGTGACACAGAGTGACATAGAATCATTTTCAACTTTGAACTTTGAGGAATTCCCAATCGATAATATCTTCAAAGCCACCAACGTAGAAAACATGTCATGGAGGAAGAAATCAGACAAAAAAATGGAGTGTGAACTGGAAGTCAACTTGGAATATAAGGATAAGCAAAATGTAGTCATCCTGCCATCTTTCGACAGCTGCATTATTTCCAGATTCTACTACTTGAAAGTTGATCTAAAGTTTGATCATTGTGACAGGGTTTCCTTGAAGGTACCGATTGATGTGAGATACATATGATAAGAACTAAATCAGATATATATTTTTTAAACTAAACTTTGATACCCCAGTGGATGGTGGCAACACCGAATGTCAAGTTTTCATAGCCGCAACACTTGAACCCAGCCTTTTCAATCATGCCCTTGAAGGTCTCTTGGTTAGGGAACTTTTCGATGGATTGGACCAAGTACTCGTAGGAGTCGTAGTCATTGGCCAGAACAGAACCCATGACAGGCARGACCTTGGACCAYTGCTTGTATCCTAGGTCAACAATGGGGTTTTCAACCTTGGAAAACTCCAGGCAGAAGAAAATACCACCCGGCTTCAAGACTCTGTACGCAGTGTCCAGGCCCTTCTGGATGTTTGTGAAGTTTCTGATCCCGAAGGAGATTGTGTATACGTCCTTGGAGTCTGATGGGATGTCCTCCAGAGTCTCCCCGTTCTGGACCAGGAATCTGACTCTGTCCTCCTTGTCCTTGATGTTTGTCAATGTTGAGAATCTCTTGACACCCTCGTTCAGCATGTCAGCATTGATGTCCACAACATCCACAGTRGAAACCTCATCGCCGAACTTGTCCTTGGCGTTTTCCAAAAGACCCTGGGCAATGTCACCTGACCCACCAGCAACGTCAATGAAGTGGAGAGGCTCGGCTGAGTGGAGTCTCTTCCCAGCATCCAGTTTCTGAATAAAATGTTGTTTCCACAGTCTGTGGACACCAAGGGACATGACATCGTTCATTAAGTCGTAGGAGGAGGCAACGGAGGAAAAGACACCACCAACAAGCTTTTCCTTTTCCTCAAGCTTCACGGTCTTGAACCCAAAGTGGGTGAAGTTYTTGTTGTCGGAGGAGTTGTATCTTCTTTGTAATGGCACAGTGGAGACCCTGAAAAGAGGTCTGGTGGAAACACCCTGAAGTTTGCTCAACCCGTTTGGATACTTCATTTWGTTGTTGWTTTTTTTTTTGGTTGATTWATCYAMKRAACTTGTSAWAAGAAAMTTTATAAAACTCTTCACCCYCTWTTATACGAAGATATGATTTACCAACAACTTGAGGCGTTMMCCAACAAAAAAWACCCAAAGTAAAAAAAAAAGAAAATTTTTTTTRARAAAAATTGAAAAAAAATGAATATTTTTGAAAAGAAAAAAAAAACAGGTAATGTATATAACATATTCATAAGTMCATAAATAGGGAAGGAARGGGATCATTCARATTGTCTAGTCATATTTCATCTTGGATAAAGGAGAAGTTTCGTCTAAGTAAGTACCAAAGACCTTGTCCCAGAACCAGGAGGTGACACCGAACCCTAGCTCGTAGTTCTTGTAGTGGTGCTCCAAGTGGTACTTCTTTAGCTTTTGCATGTATGAGGGCAATTGCTTGTGGTGGAGGAAGTAGTGGCACATGTCGTACAGAGTGTAGCCGAACAACCCACCAGCAAAGCCGGCACAGCCCCAGTCGTAAGGGAAAATGGCAAAGACAGCCTTGTRGAATGGGTAGCACAAAAGAACAAATAGGGTTGGAGGCATGACTAGTCTGAACTTGTCCATTGGTAGGTAGTGGTGGCACCCGTGAAGCAAGAAGTGGAGGGTGTAGAAGACAGGGTGGTCAGGGATGTTGTTGTCGAAGTGGAACAAGAATCTGTGTAAAGAATACTCGATGATGGTCCAGACAAATAACCCGATGGCGAACAACGAGACACTTCCCAGGGTGTTCATGTTCATAAGACTCTTTGTGAAGTAGTAAAGGACAACAGGCCACCAGCAGAGTGGGATGACRTACCAKGCGGTCTTTGTTAGAGGTTCCATCCACCATGGACCAAACAATGGGGCMGAGCCCTTACCGTAGTGTCTAGGTCTGTGGATCTGGTCGATGTAGAACTCCCTGTCRAACTTGGCGTTCAATAGCTGCCAGACCAAAGGCTTGTTCAAGTCCAAAAACTTGTGTTTTTGGAAGTCCTTTTCGTAGTTGGTAGCGATTCTTAGCTGGGCCTCRGCCTCAGGCAACTTGTCAACAAAGATACCCTCTGAGTAAGGGTTGGAGGCGCCGTGGTGGCCCTCGATGTCCTCATCCTCAATMTCAACTTCAACAATGTGGTCTGGGTTKGTCAATAGCTTGTTGACCTCGTGATCAGTGGCCAAGTAGCCAACAAGGTAGTTGTCGTTCATGATGTCGTATGAGGAAGCAGAGTGCTGGTGGATGTCRAGGTCAGCCATGGCCTTGGWGATGTCCTGGCCCTTGTACTCAGCGATGATTTCCCCACCACCTGGGTGTTGCTCTAGGAAATCTGTGACGTCGTAGACCTTTCTGTTTTTGAGAGTGACCCAGACTCTCTGTTTGTCAGAGAAAAGCTTTTCGAGCTGTTGTCTTGAGTATAGAGGCAGTGTTTTTTTCTCCATTATRGTRTAGATATTGGTGTKTTGWATGATTATGATTCTAGTRTATGTGAATRWATWRAYRAAATRCTTAGGAATAGATAAACGAATGCTTATATAGTAAATAAACTAGACATTTTTTTTTTTTCCACTAGATGGTGAAATATCCACGAATCCACTTAAGCGCCTGTGTGTTTTCCCAAAARAAAGAAGAAAGCCCAAAGTGGGACATTGGTTTTTTTGCTTTTTYCGGTGCCACAAAAAAATGAAGAAAAACAYCGGTGATAAGCACAGCRATCAGCAGGGARACGCGATATGAGAAAAGTAACATGATCTGRTRGWWTGAATAATYAGTGWWTGMRTGAWTAATRAATGAYAGAGAKAWAGWKMA